>JAMKCH010003891.1:0-118008 GCA_023653785.1 Ophioderma brevispina
TCACTTAAGATAAGGCATGTTATTTGGGGTTCAGCTTTGTAACCCTAGTATAAGGTGCGTTTATTGGGGTTCAGCTTTGTTTATATACAGTTAACGAACGTTATTCCAGTTAACAGGTAGTGTTATTTGGAGATAAGGTTTCTTATCTAGGGGGGATAAAGTGAAAGTGATACACTTGTGTTTCCATAAACGTGAGATTTAGGTATTTGTTTATATACACATCCCAGAAGTTCAGCTTTAAAAAGCAAAGTCCATTTAGGTGGGAAAAATTAGTTATTGTAAAATTAGGGAATTGTTAAAAAATTAATTAAAACACTAAAACAATCATGCAGTCTTGAAAATGCAAAAAGTTGTGGAGGAGAGTTCAATCCTTACCATAGTCAAGTTTGGACTAAATTGATTCAGGGATTTGATTTTAGGTTATTTTCTGTAAGACCTTTATCCGATGATCCTCCTTAAGAGAAAGGCATTATCTTACTACAGCCCCGTGATGTCATGGAACCCCTAGGTTGGTGAAAAAAAAAAAAACAAACCATCGTTCCTTGCAAAACGAAGACACTAGCAACCGATTACCTGACCCTCCTGACTGGACATGCTTGAACGGCACTCTCCACCACCTATAAGTTAGGACTATAATCTAACAAATGTCAAACATTGACAATTCTGTTTTGCTTTCATTTACGAATAAACTGCAAACCCACTTATATTTCTTGGTCCCTTTCTTTGATTTCGGGCGTTCTCTACTTTTACCATTCAGAAAATCATTTCACTTTATTCCGATTTGATTAAACCAAGAGTTTTATACGGAAAGCATCAACTTTGCATTTCATTTATGTTTTTGGTCAGATCTTATAGCCCCCGTTCACTCCTTTTTCATGTTTAACCTTCTTCCCCCCAAAACCTACTAAACCCTCTTTTGTAAAACATAACCCCCCTAAAGAAATCCCCTTTTGTCATACGGAACGGGAGCTACCAACTTTAGTTTATGCTATCCAACTGTCTATATATACTCTTCTTATAGCCCCCGTTCTATTGTTTCAATACTAAAAAACAATAGAACGGGGGCTATAAGAAGAGTATATATACAGTTGGATAACATCAAACTAAGTGTAGCCCTCCCGTCCGTAGAACAAAAGGGGATTTCTTTTGGGGGTAAATCTTTCGCAAAAGAGGGGTTTAGTAATTTTGGGGGAAAAGAAGGTAAACATGAAAGGAGTGAACGGGGGCTATAAGATCTGACTATATAGAATCTAACAAATGTCAACCATTGACAATTCTGTTTTTTCATTTACGGAATAAACTGCCAACCCACTTATATTAGAAAGGAGATTTATACTGGAAAGCATCAACTTGAATTTTCATTTATGTTTTGGTAAATTATAGCCACCGTTCACTCCTTCTTTCATGTTTAACCTTCTTTCCCCCCACAACTACTAAACCACTCTTTTGCTAAAAGAGTACCCCAAAAGAAATCCCCTTTTGTCCTACGGACGGGAAGCTACACTTAGTTTGATGATATCCAAACTGTTTATATATATACTCTTCTTATAGACCCCCGTTCTATTGTTTTTTAGTATTGAAAACAATAGCAAGGGGGCTATAAGAAGAGTAATATATATACAGTTGGATGCATCAAACTAAAGTTAGCTCCGTCAGTAGGAACAAAAGGGGTTTTTTTGGGGGTTATCTTTTTAGCAAAAGAGGGGTTTAGTAGTTTTGGGGGGGAAAAGAGGTAACATGAAAGGAGTGACCGGGGGCTATAAGTTCTGGCTATATAGATCTAACATGTCAAACATGACAATTTGTTGTTTTCATTTACGGAATAAACTGGCAAACCCACTTATATTAGAAAGAGATTTTACTTGAAAGCATCAACTTGAATTTTCAGTTATGTTTTGCGTCAGACTTATAGCCCCCGTTCACTCCTTCTTTTAATGTTTAACCTTCTTTCCCCCCAAAATACTAAACCTCTTTTGCCTAAAAAGATTACCAAAAGAAATCCCCTTTTGTCATACGGACGGGAGCTAAACTTTAGTTTGATGCTAATCCAAATTTATATATATACTCTTCTTATAGCCCCCGTTCTATTGTTTAATACTAAAAAACAATAGAACGGGGCTATAAGAGAGTATATATATACAGTTGGATATCATCAAACTAAAGTTTTAGCTCCCGTCCGTTAGGACAAAAGGGGAATTTCTTTGGGGGTAATTTTTTAGACAAAGAGGGTTAGTAGTTTTGGGGGGAAAGAAGGTTTAAAATGAAAGAGGAAAGGAGTGACGGGGCTATAAGTTTGGACCAAAAACATAAATGGAAATTCAAGTTGATGCTTTCAAGTATAAATCCCTTTCTAATATAAGGGGTTTGCAGGTTATTCCGTAAATGAAAGAAAAAAAGGAATTGTCAATGTTGACATTTGTTAGATTCTATATAGTCAGAAATTATAGCCCCCGTTCATCCTTTCATGTTTAACCTTCTTCCCCCCAAAACTACTAAACCCTCTTTTGCTAAAAAGATGACCCCAAAAAACCCCTTTGTCCTACGGACCGAAGCTAAACACTTAGTTTGATTTGATATAAAACTGGATATATATACTCTTCTTATAGCCCCACGTTCTATTGTTTTTTAGTATTGAAAACAATAGAAGGGGCTATAAGAAGGTATATATATTACAGTTGGATAGCATCAAATAAAGTGTTAGCTCCCGTTCCGTAGGACAAAAGGGGATTTCTTTTGGGGGAATCTTTTAGCAAAAAGAGGAGGTTTAGTAGTTTTGGGGGGGGAAGGAAAGGAAAGAAGTTAAACATTGAAAGAAGGGGAACGGGGGCTATAAGTTCCGACTATATAGAATCTAACAAATGTCAAACATTGACACCAACTTGATCTTGGTTTTCTTCATTTACGGAATAAACTGCAAACCCACTTTAAGTCTTGGTACCTTTTCTTTGCTTTTCGGGCGTTTTCTTCTCTTTTACCATTTCAAAAATCCATACTGAGAGAAATTTAAAATCTTTTCCCTTTTTGATTAAACCAACAGGAGATGTACACATTGCCAAAGCAACAAAACTTTCCACGCACGCGGCTTTTAAGTTAATACTTTACACAACCGCAAGTGCCTAGGCCTACACAGCACGGACACTAAATTGCAACGACCTTCATACGATACGTATAATAGATGTGCGACTACACCCAGCACTACCATTACTAATTTCTAGCAACCTAGGGGTCCTGGACATCACGGGGGGCTGTAGTAAGATAATGCCAAGAGAAATACCCTATTTGGTGTTCCATTTTTGGATGCCATCTTGATCTGTTTTAATGACACGAAATGGGCACATATGTATAACTTTTGATCAGGAATATTCATTCCTACAAAAACTAAGATCGTTACCATTTTAATTTTTGCTATAATTTATTTAAAAGTAAAATTTAGTTTTTTTCTTTTTTTGACCTTTTTTGGCCGCCATTTTTTGTATTTTTGGAAACAATCCAGATTGTGTTGGGTCATCTAGAGAAGTTACAAAGTTTGATTTGGTTTAGTTCTGGATAGTACAAAGGATGTGGTGGTACCCGGCTAGGTGGCAGCTCCGACAAAATCCTGTTGCTATGGGTAATTTTGTTACCTACACCGTTTCTAAGGAAAGTGTTGTATATTTGGCTCCACCCCTGAAAATGATCGGAATGGGGTGAAGAATATTGTGTCAAGTCTTAATGCTTTTATCATTTTCTGAGCAATAGTTGCTGTATTTTGCACCCTCGCCTAGACTATACTGTCTTACTCAGGCTTGACTTGTTTGGAGCTACAATCACCAACTTTCGAGATAGACGAATATCTGGAAACCCCTCCTTCTCAGATGTTCTGCCACTTTCTTTACCATCTTGAAAGGGAAGGGGAGCAGTTGACAGTCCGAATGGCAGAACTTGAAACTGGTAAGACTGTTGTCGATCCTAAGTGAAGGCCATCTTTGATGCATTAGGAAAAAACTGTACAGGAGGTAGGCGTCTTTTAAGTCCTCAATGTTGCGCCGAACGCAGTCCTTCTTCAACTCTTTGATGACAGGCTGATAGGGTTTCCATTCTGAAAAGTCTTGGTCGAATAAATCTTTTCAGAGGGCGTAGATTTATGATTGGTCTTAGGTCTCTCCGTTTTCTTCTTCTGAGCCAGTGAAGAAAATTTGAATAGAACCTTCCATGTCTCTTTATTGAAAAATTGCATTTTTCCTTAACACTCCTTCACGTGTTCTTCCAATCAATACCTTAATGTCTCTTTTGGCATGGCCGTAGTGCAAAATCTGACTTTCATTCATCGGCGGAACGAGCATTAAACTCCAATGGTACCTTCTTGAAATAGTCTGGCAGAAACCCATTGATCCGAGGTTATCGCCCGCCACGCCGGGAGGAAAAGCTTTAGATGCCCCCCCACTGCGTCATAGGTAGGTACGAGTCAATTGTATCTTCTTCTCCTGCTCGCGCCACATCTGGCGCATCTACGTCTGGAGTAGGAGGAATAACTTCTGTACTGTCTGGAGCCGCTATAGTGGCTTGCTGTCCTAAAGTCGTAGCCCGACTTCCGAAAGGACCTCTGTTTTCCCTTTGTTGGCAGGAGTAGAACTTGGAAGCGGAAGCCCTTCTGCGGTATAGCCATAATCATAAGGACTGTATCTATAAGGTCTAATTGGAGGAACCTCTAGGCTTATTACTGGTAGATTTCTTCTTCCTGAGAGGCTAAGCTAGACCACTGACCTCCACAGCGATCCTTTCCTCTGGGAGCGTTAAGGATAACTTCTTTGGCTGTAAAATTCAAAGCATCAACAAGCATTCTGTCTTCTGAGCGCCACTAGTTGGTAAGCAATCTTGGTGAAAAGTCGCAGAAATGTGATGAAGATCTCCATGATAGTAAAACACATCTCTAACATTAGGCTCCAAGAATCCATTCATGGTGACTTAGAGACCATAAGGCTACTTCGATGTTCTTATGCCACTCACAGTCAATCTGTTCCAAATGGCGAAGATCATCATCGTTCCCTCATTCCAAGAATCTACTCTATGTACGGGTTCCTTATGTTTCTAGAAAACACACCGCCTTCAACGCCGGCTGGTGGACATGGTCTCGTTTAACCTAAGGTCTTCTCTCAGACTTTCCTCTTATCCCAGCAATGGTCTAGGAACCACGGACTGAGAAGAATCTTATCTTCCTCACATTTAGGGAAAGACTCAGGATCCATCTGAGAAGGGGAAATCTTTCTTGATTGGTAACTCATTCCATATAGACTTCTGAACTTTATCAAAAGTCTGTCTTACATCAGCTGTAACAGAATTATGGCTTCACCACTTGGCTTCTTGTAATGCTTTTGCAGCTAAACCAGATCTGAAGACTTAGTATCTTGAGGAATAGTAGAACACATTTCAACCGCGATTAACCAAAACAGCCGCCAAGAAATGCCGCAGCCAGCAAAACATTAGGAGATTAGGTACTGTAAGATCTTCAAAATCCTCCACAAGAACGAGTCAACATCAGAATACGGAGCTCCATAAATCTGGGAATCTCTCTCATTTTCGTATCCTCCCCTCAATCAATCAATAATCTTTAAAGTTCCACCTTTCACCAGTGCACTCTTGACTGGCATTGAGCCCTTGACAGAATGTGCAATGAGTGGAGTAGCACATCGGCCAAAATTGTTTGAGTAGTCTCAGTAATCTCAACTTGAACTGTATTACGGGAAGGCGCGGCATCGAGGAGGCTCATTGCTATGGTGAATCATATGTAAAGAGTCATGAGAGGAATGAATCACTTTCGGATACTCGTGAGTAGTTGTCACCTTATTAATACCATCGGACATTACACCTTTAAGATTTAGTTCTAAGATGGGAAGCAGACATTTCTTTATCACCAGCTACTGATTTCTTAATTAGCTCTAGGCTTGGAGTAATCAATATTTCCTGAGTATTGGTTTTGAATACTTACTGACATACATTCGACTAATCTCTTGCTAGAAGAATCACTATAAGGGGTAATGTCATCGGTGCCGAAGAACGTTTCTCGCCTAGTTCAGGACGTTGAGAAGTAACTACTTTCTTATCCACGTAATCAGATCTGGATCTTATGGTCTTATGAGATGATGAGTAATCCTTATGTCTTGATCCAGATTATCCTTCGACAATAGAACTGGATCCCCGAAGTGAGAATATCGAAGGAGAGCCTCTAGATCTTTTATAATCATGGCCAGGAGAAACTTGAGTCGTCTCGTGCTACTTGTATGGAGACTTTTAGGCGGAGAGGAGAAAGTATTCTTAGCTTTAGAGCTCTCTCTATCCGGAGAACGTCGACTGCGATGACGGAATATCTTTACGACGAAGACTTTTACGTTCAACAGGAACTAAATCCACACCTCTTTTCCTAGATCGTCGTCTATGGTGACTATCATTGGAAGATGCGGACCGGACTGCGACCCCTGGAAGAAAAGCGGCAACTAGAAGATACAGTACACGGAAACCTTATCCTTTCTGGTACTAGATGAGTGCACGGGAGAAGAGGACTCTCTCTGGAAGCACGACGACGGCTAGATGCTTGACTAGACTGGTAGGTACACAGAGAATGAACGGCTGAAAAGGTAGGTAAGGCCCGATGGTTTGGACTCAACGGAAGAACAGGTGAAGTATTTACATCCGAAGAACTACGGTGAGTATTTGCATCCAGAGGGCTACAGTGATATTTGCATCCAGAGGGCTACGGTGAGTATCTACCTCCGAAGGGCCTGGCGGTGACAGCCGACGATTGACTAGATGGACGGATGGACGGACTGGAAACCAACTGTACTATGGAAAGAGGCAGAGTAAGAACTTTCCCTTTCTCGTTATACACCTCTGCTCTCGGAAACTCTAACTTTTTTCGGAGCCGTGGAGGAGCTCTGACCCTCGTCGAAAAAAATATCTAACTCCACCGTCACCATACAAAGTCTCATGTTCTTTAAATCTGAACTCAGGACTCATCGGTATATTGCCGGTAACTCGGGGCCCTTGCAGTAAAGGATAGTAATCTCCACGGGACGAGATGCAAGGCCGTCAAGAGGTGTAGAACTGATTATAAAATTATCATCCTCTTCATGAATCATATCATCATTCAACAAGGCCACCGAGCCAACTAGGAAAAAAACCGCCGGTCTCACGGGTACAACCGGTACCATTATCCATTTCCTTTATCATCATCAATAGGTCTTAACAATGGCCGATGAGCCCATTAACTGTCGCCAAGGTGCGCCTCAGTCCTTTATGAATATAAAGCATCTGTTACACCATGACGATGCCCGTGGACTGTGGCTGTTTATCTTTCACACCACAGAGATAGTGCCAGCCTGACTACTCAAGTATTGTGAATCATCCACTGGACTGAGGCAAAGTTTCTTTCGTTGAAGACACGGAGACACAGATGATTACCGAGTGTAGAGGACCATCAATAGACCATGACTGGATTCTTTCAACTTGTAGTAAGGCGGCACCGTCGGACTAATCAACCGTTGATAATCTTCAAATTCACCATGAATGGAATGAGTGGATGAACCAGCCAGTCGAAAGTAGTACTTAATCCCACTGATTTACATCAACTCAAAATGGCCCTTTATCTTCATAAGATGTTGGAGTGGCTGCGGGAGCGGAGACTATTCTCGCCCCTACTCCGTGGGCGGCGCACTCACCATCCCCCATGACTGGGGGGCATCCTTTGCATTTTCGTTATACACAGCGGTTTACGTTGTACGTGTTACCACAAAAGAAGCGATTAATTTTGATCATTTCTGACGGCAAAAATCAACACTATTCACTGTTAGCCATTTGTATATCATCATGGGCGGCTCAGGAAAAAATTGTAAATTCTTGGCTGCACAAATAGCGATAATAGTTACAAAAAATGGAACGGAACTGAGTGTGTTAAAATACACTCTCCAATGACACATGAAGAATGTGAATGTCTGCGGCCGCTACCATATGCATCGGTCCCAAATGGAAAACCCACCGAATCTGCCCACGCTTCTAATTAAGTGGAATGAATTATTTTATTTTTTATTTTCATTTAGTTTGCTTCAAATACGATTGTAGTTTTCACAAAAATTCCATTTAAAACATGTTTAAATTTAGTTCCACATGTCACTTACACGTACATCACTCCATGTACAGTTAAAAAACCAATATAATCAGGGGGGTAGGACACGATCTGCCGATTTGGGCACCGGGGATTTCCAAACGGTAATTTGGGGAACTGCTAGTGAATTTACTATGGCAGTTCTCTGGCCAGTGACATTAAAAAAATCACTCTTAAACCTAAAAAACCATCCTTTGTTCAAAAGATTTAAAGTAATTCATGATAAATAAGAAAAAAAAAATTATTGACTTCAAAAATCCGTCGGGGTAAGAATGGATTAACCCCGCTGCAAAATAGTGTATTCCAATAACGGTCATTTAGATTTTAAATATTCGTGACCAGGCCTAGTCTTAGTCAAGTATTGGTGTAACCGTTCGATGGCGTCAGAGCGCCCTCCTACAATTAATCTTTGAAACAGACTAGCACCTGGGATGTTGAGCCGTTTTGAATTTGCTGTTGCGTTAGGTTGGCATGTCTCCCCCCTGAATAATCATCGTATCCAGTTCAGTCTAAAACCACATTGTAACTCGCGGTCATTTCATGTGTACTGATAGTCCAAGCGTAGCACATTCCATCCACAAACGAGACTAATTTTGTTTCAGTCTCCGAAATCGGTCACTATGGGACACGGAAATGTACTTTATAAAACATCAACAAACCTGCATCGGAAGATGTCATGTTTTTTCAGCAAATAGATCGGTCTTGGACTAAAAAAAAAACTATGTAATTTTGCACGTAACGGGGGAATTATATCAACATTGTTGTACTTTTTTTTTGTCTGGATGTTTGAATTTTAGAAAAATTATTTTCTCACGCGGCTGTTATTACAAATTTTAACCTGAATTCCAGTTTAGGCCAGTCCCATGACATCATCCTTCCTAAAATCAATATAAAAACGGTGAAAATTGTTTTTAAAAATTGCGAAAAAGGTAGTTGTAAATTCTTATGTTCGTTCGTTAAGATCGAAAAGGCAATATGCGGCGTGTGTGTGTACTGTGTGTTTGGTGGCGCGCCGGGATGCCCCCCGTTAATGGCGGCAACGGAGGAGGTCGTCCTTTCGAGTTCCCCGTCTGGATTGGGTATAACTGTTTGATAGCCTCTGCAGCCACGGTAGTTAATATCGCCTGGAGACTAGTATCAAAGGATTTAGACTTGACTGCGTTCTTGATGTGCCTGGTTGATCGTGAACGAGGGTAGAAACCTTCACCTCCAGGGGTGCAAAAATTTGTTCTTCCCAGGAGCAACATGCAATGTTCACAGTGATACCTACAAGCTTTCAAACCATTTCCTCGGAGCGGCGCTCACAGCTCCCGATTTTGCACCCTGCTTCACCGGTCGAAGACCCGGAGGGAGTTGCCCCTGAACGGAGATGGAACTGTCTAGCCTTGGCCTTTTGCATTCTGGTCTTAAATATACACACTCTAATTATGTCACAATACTTTGGGTCTCCAATTCTGTCAACCCTTTGTGTATATTACAAGGTTTTTCTCTTGAACAATTTCTGCACTTCACACACAATTCATGCGGGTCCTTGTCGTGTCTCGAAGGAACTCCTTACATCCAATACATCTTCGTAGCGGTGTGGTAGAACTTGGTGAATTCATCCCTCTGTAACATCAACAGTAGACATACTTGTAACGGTTGTTAGATACGATGGTAAAAACACGCGCCGAGAACCTGAGTTCGAAAGTTAGAACAGTATAGGCAATGAGACCAGACAGACGACAGAAGACATCAGGTCATACCCCCCCAAAAAAAAATCTTGATAAGAATTTTGAGATTCATCGGCACGAGCTGGCAATACACTGTGAAAACACAAATGACATGTTTGCACCGCGAGGCTATACCACCCTGGCGAACAAACAAAAACAAGCAAGGGAGAAGACACGATAACAGGGACCATGTCCCCAACATGTCGGCGGTCAATTTGTACTACATAGGGGGAGCTAAACCTGCCAGGAATAAGCCCACTTAAAACCTGCAGTAACGGACAGCGCGAAAACAAACGGCCAGAGGCTCGCGGGTCAACATGTGAAGGGCTAATATAATACATAATATACATGATACTTATGTCAACAGCTGTCGAATTCCGATCCTGAGAATCTTCACAACTGCATCGGCACCTCATCCTCCAAATTCCGATGACCCGTATATATATAGATATATATATATATATCCAATAAATCAGCCCGATAGAGAGGAAAAAGTTATGTATAAATCGCCCGATAAAAATTGACATGGTTGCCCCGAACTGAGACACAAAAAAATAGAGCAGAGGATTGTGGGTGCCAGTGGCGATAGTAATGGGCGTACCGATGCTAGCGTGGGGAAACCAGCTACCAGGCATGGACGTACCAAATTTTTAATGTTGGGCATTAGGGGTGTCTCGAGGCTAATTTTTTGAGTCACAAAAAATGTCACTAGTTGGATCATTTCGTAATTTATAACATGGGATGAATAGAATAAAGGTAATCGGGGATGATCCGCTCCAGTGGTCATTTTCATGATAAATCCCTAGACATGGTCACATTTTATAGCTAATCCTTAGACCATGGGTCCATTTTCCTTTTCCCCAAAATGCCTGAATTGTGAAATTATGTATATGGTTTGAAGCAAAATCCTTAGAAATGGGTACCTTTTTTTCTACCAAATGACGCTTAATAAATGAGTGTTGGGGAGGTAGCACTCCTCAGCTTGAACATCCCCGATCTCATCGCTATCTCTTGGTCATTCGATCCTAATATTTTTGTTCACTGAATATATTCATTAGGTCAGACCAGCATACACAGTCATATCAGAAGTAAAGATGTGAACAATACACCGGACCCATTTTATCAAAATTTATACTCCATCGATAGCATGTAACAATTTTGTTATAGTTTCAACTTACTTCAAATACAGGTCCTTGTGTTAGTAAATACTTGAAAAAGTCTATGAAAACATTGATTAAATCACAGTACATGCTCTCAATCTACAGACAAGGCGGTTGCTCCGAACACAAGTCTTGCTTCTTTCGCGCATAACCGTAAGACAAAAAGCAGCAACCAGAGTGGGCAACTGTGCGAGTCCAGGGTCCCCAAAAAGGTGTTCAAGCAGATAAACTTCCAATTTCTCAACTATTTTTACTTCCCACTATTTCATTTGACACCACCCTAGGGGTCACACATTTTCCATTGTGGAGATATACATCTTGAAAGTTGAATTCCTCCCCCACCCCCACGACACTAAGTGAGAGATGTATATATAGAGTAGCACCCCTGGTTTTAACCCCTGGCGCAGTGTTACCCGATGATGACCCCTGGATGCCTTTGACCCCAAAATGAACCCCTCAAAAATTGACCACAAAACTCGTACATCCGAACTCTACCACCATACCACTCATTCCATACGTCAAAGCACAGCCAAGTGACCCGATAACTATCCCTCCGGATGACTTTGAACCCCAAAATGACTCCTCGAAAACGTGACCACAAACCTTGTACTTCGGAGCTCTACCACAATACCAAATTCATATCCGTATGTTAAAGGACAGCGAAACACATAGCCGACAAACAAACAACCCACAAAGTTGATTTTTTTTAGTAATATAGAATGTGATCTTGTTTAAACATAGTACAACAGACATTGTGGGAGAGCGTGGTCTAGTGGTGGAGCAAATTTACCAAAATTCCCGGGTTTTAATCCAGGTGGGGTCACTTGCTGGGGACTCGAGTTTGGATTTGATCTATATACCAGCTATTGATTAAAGTCCATCTATATACCAGCTACAGAATAAAGTTTTGATTTTTATCTGTCTTTATAAAGCTTTGGAGACTTAAAAACTGTCAAGATTTTATGTATTTTCCTGTATTTTCAATTCACCCAAAAAGCGCCCAATTGCCTTATTATAAATGCATGACGTCATTTCGGTATCACCGATCACGTGATCACAGTGCAAAAATGTAAACACCAACGAGCTTGAATAAATCGAGTCGTGATGTTACTGTTAACAATATATAGTGTCGAAGGCGTGGTCGAACGCCGGTATTCTGTATGTATTAGCATTGTTATTTGCAATGTAAGAAGAGAATGAAGCTGAGATGAGAAAGTTGTTGGTACTTAGTGCGATGAGGATTAATATTGCTAGACTTTGACTTACAAATACAAGGCCAAGTGTGTGACCCGCGGCCGATCATGGACTGAGCTGCGTGGACGGCAACCATGCAAAACATGCAAAAGTATAGGCCGAAGCATGATTTCAGCTGTATTATTTCTGCACCCTTCATGATTCTTTCTTACACTTATGTGCAAATACATTTTAATGTGTATGAATGTTTGTAGATGTCTGCTTATCATATGAATTATAGTTTATTTGACCGGTGGCGGGTCATGAACTAATCAGTTGCTGCGCATTCGTATTTCTCTCTGCCTGGCATGGCTTAGCAAACTATCCATTCACGATTCACCAACGTTTTTATAATTGATTGTACACATTTTAGACCTAGCAAATTCATATATAAATCATCAAAACGGGGGAAAGGAAGAAACGAGGTTCCGCAGAAAACTGCTACATGATAATATGTTGGAGGCTGTATCGTAGATTGAACGGCAAATTGTACGTATAATTTGGTAAAACGGGCCGTAGAAGCGCTGGCATGAGCTGATAACATGAACCACCCAGCATTGCCAGTGTGGGGATTTACCCCTGATTAAATGGTCAGTGTTTGTGCAATACTTTCATTTCAAGATTATTTCTGCCCACATTATTTCCATGGCCAAGATTTCTGCTCTAATAAATGATTTGGTCTGAAAAGCTTGGAATTGTAATTTATCAACCCCTAAGGACTGAGAAAAAAACGAGTTATGCACGGTAAGACCCCGGGTAAGATAGTGATCAACTGCTCACCTCGGAAAACTTCGCCAACGAGGGCGAAAGCCCGAGGGTGAGCAGTGATCTAATTAGGAAAGTTTGTAGTTTAAATTTACTATTTGGTATCCCTACAGCTGCATTGAACTCTTTATTTACGTAAATTTTATTCCACAGCACCAGTAGCAAATTATGTCTCTATCTGCTTTTCTGGTTAAAGAAAGTCTCCCCATGTACAACCGAATGGCACTAGAAATTTTCGTCGAATGACCTGGTATATGTCAAGGGTAGCAAAGGTCCGAGGTTAGACGTTGGCAGGATGTTTCAGCGTAGAATGCATGTACTCTATGTACGTGTGTAGTAGCATCTGTGTAAGAGATAAATATTGTTTCGCACAGCAAGACATTTTAGGAGCTTTTAGTGCACCGAGAGGCGATTTTATTCGTTGGATTTGACACGACAGAGGTAAAAAATCTGTGATTAGGGTGAATATTCGGACTCAGGATATTCTCAGGTATTATCAGAGGTGGATAGAGACCGATCCCACGTCGCATTGCACCGGAAACCAGGGTTGGAAGCTATCGCCTTGGGCTATTTTTAGAAATTTGGGATCGATGTTATCACAGCCGATATCCGGACCAAGATGTGGAGGTGCAGAATTTGGAAGTATTTAAAATGATTATCAAGTAAAAAAAGTCAGTACATGCATGAATTTGTTTTGTTTTTGGGAATTCCACTGGCTATGTCTCAGGTTGGAGATTACGAAACCCAATGCCACTCATTGCCAGGCCACAGACCCAATGTTTACTTTCATTCAGTTTCACTTCACAAAATCATCGATGTACTATGAATATAAATCGACAGAAAAACGCCGTACTAACCTATTGTCAGACAAAAATACCACACAAATTTCATCAGGATTATGCTATAAATGCTGAAAGATATTCAAATATTCCCTGAAATTCCTTCGATCTCTTGGTGATCAATAAACAAACAGCTGTAAACATCGTCGGTCACCCTCTGCAGATGGCGTGTCAAGTAATGAACTTTGCTGATACCAAGGGATTTCTTCTGTCATTTTCTCCCATAGAAACACCCGACTTAAGGGAAAAAATAGCCTGACGACAACTGGAATCTATAACATGACTCAGAAAAAGGTCAAATATCTTAAGTCGGCACTCATTCATTGAAATTATGGCTGTCAAAGTCGAGCCGTTTGTGTGGGCGCCCAATAGCGACTTCGACCGCGAGAATGCGAAATTGTTATTGCGCAATATCGCCGAAGGGCAGATAGGGAAGGACTTCCATCAACCTCTGGGTATTTATAGAATTCCGTTTTGAGGGCCAAATACTTCAAATATAGGGGTAATGGCTGCGGGAAAAAAAAATCCCGCAGCCTATTCATTTGTACGGTAATGAAATACTAAAGCAATTTGAATACACTTTTTCCCCGACCTCGCGCTGCGCGCTCGAGGGCTGGTTCTGAACGGACTAGGTAAGACCGGGGTAAGACCACGCCACAAGATACGTGAGCTACGCACGGTGTATTATCTGTTGTGCAGATCAAACAGGGTGAATCATGACAGGCAGAGGGTACACGCGTAAGCTGCCGTGGGGAGCATAATTGAGTCGTATTTTTGAGGGAGTGAGGTTAGAAAAATCCATTTCGCTTTGTTAATAAAGCTCTAAATGTAAAAAATACCTTGCGTATGTATGTACAACAATATCCTCTGAGTGCAAAAAAAGTCAGAGAGAAAATGAAGCATATTTAAATGTTCAAAATGAGACATAAAGGTTTAAACTTACGTCAGTCTGCTTATATTTGGTCAAATTGATCCCGGAAAAAATTACTGGATGCTGTGACATGTCAGGTTTTTGACAAGTAAGCTCATTCCCCCCTACATCAATCAGCGAGAAGCGATTGAGCCCCAAATATGACATCAAAAACAAAGCAATGCATCATCAACAAAATTATGGTTCCATGCCTGAGAATTATGTGTAGCGGTACATTTTTGATTCGCACATGCTGTGATTAATTCACGATTACTCGCTTAAGTTCTAATCTCGCACAAATAACAATGAATATGTACTTATTAAGATTGAATACCGATCAAATTAATTACCTCTCAATAACAACTATGTTGGGATTTCTTTTTCAACAACTGTTTAAAATGCTTGGCACTTACGCTGTGTATGCATCACCCCACGGTATCCCCGGTACGTATCACCTTCGTCGTCGTCCTCGCCGGGGTATTTCCTCACCGGGAAATACCCTAGCTAGTTCTTCGCTATCCCGGGTACTTCCCGACGATGAATATCCCAATTCTGATTCTCATCTGCATATTTTGGACTCGGGCTTGTACTTTCACTCATTTTGGTTGAAGATGAAAGATCATGAAAGCATCCTGTCCTTTAAAGGGGATGTTAAGCCGTGGCATGGTGGTATTCATTTTGGTATTAGTGGAAAGAGGATGGCCATAGGTACCTATTGGAATCAATTCTGTGGAATTCCTGCATCATACTAGGTGTGTTGGTACTTCTGGGGAGGTAGATGACAACCCCATCCATCACTATGGGATCACCCTGTACCCTACCTATAACCATAAATGGTTGTTTTTGCATGAAAAGTTGCATAAAATGTCAATTGCAATTGCACTAAATCATTTGGCACCAGGAAAACAGTTTTGGTAGGGCACAAAAATAGACCCCTTTGGTAGACTAAGGTAAATATAATAACCTCTTTTGCAAAACACAGGCGAAAATTGGCATTTGTCGGCCTTATCACAAATTAGGAGGAGCATACATTATTACTAGAGATGATGCGAGACAATCAATTTGTATCGACAGACGAACCAACACCTACATGAAGGATAATTTAGTGAATGGTGATGAATGCGCCTATCATCTTTGTCATCTTTATGAGCAGGTGATCCAGAAGAAATCATCATCTGATTGCATCACCCACCTTCAATCTAGGAACAGCTGATACTGGAATAGAAGAATGGTTTGTACAATCTTATAGGAAAGAGTGATTTCTTTTTAATTTTCCTGAGAAAATTTTTAACCCAGAATTTCGCAGCTACTGTCTGTTCAATTAACTTAGATGTTCTGTTTTTTATTAATTATTTCCAAACATATACATTTTTGAAAAAAGTCATGAAAGAAAAGTTGTTATTCATCATTGTATCGAACATGATAATTGGGTTACAACTTGAAAACAATTTTTTTTTATTGGCAAATGACAACAAACTGGATCCAGGTGAATGACTCTGAAACTTTGATGTCATAGACTACTGCAACAGCCTCTTATCTGGAATTAATAAGTCTCTGCTCTCACGCCTGCAAAATGTCCAAAGGACTGCTGCGAAAATTATTACCAGGTGCAAGAAATATTATATGACTCCATCACTCCTAAACTGATTTCTCTCCACTGGCTGCCCATTGATCAGCGAATCAAATTCAAAGTTCTGCTGTTAGTGTACAAAGCCCTCCACAATCAGGCTCCAAGTTACATTTCTCAGATGCTCCACCTTCAACCAACCCGGCGTCGGTTAAGATCATCCTCATCATCTTCATCTCAACTGATCATATACAGAACTCATCGCTCAACTTTCGCTGACAGATCTTTCTCATGCGTTGGTCCTAAGCAGTGGAACTTATTACCATCTCACATCAAAGATGCAGCCACAGTTGACACTTTCAAGAAACTGCTTAAATCTCATCTGTTTCAAGAAGCGTACTCTCATTGATTTTGTTTATGTTTTACTGTCTTGTAGCGCCTAAGAGCAAACTGTTTGAATTGGGCGCTATACAAATTCTAAGGATTGATTGATTGATTGATTGATTGATTGATTAATTGATTGATGGACCTTGCTCTGATTTCAGGAGATTGCGCATGCATTAATTTGTGGGCATATTAATTCGGATATAAATGCATTGTTGAAATACTTTCAATGGAGGTCCTGTCTGTTTTATTCAATTGGTTACAAACAAAAAATCAAATCGCTCTCCTGTCCATTCAAGTCGATGTTGTGTGGAACCTTGGATATTATCTTGTTTGTATTGCAAAAGAGTCACTGCAAATAAAAACGGTTCGGATTTGATCCTGTTGAACAAAGATTGGCATTTTTACCATGGCGGACAATCATCAAAGATCATCTTCATCGCCTCCGACGACAACTTTTACTACCTACAAAATGAGGTCAATGGAATCTTCCACAAAACATAATTACTAATGGTACCAAACCTTTATTTGCTCATTTTCAAAATGAAATGCCCAGATTTCAATCATAGATTTGAAGGTTTAAAGGAGAACCTTTATCAAGAATATCTTACATAATATACGCTATAAAAACAATTATTGAACACATATGGAGGGGTTTCATGGGAAAATGGAATTATACTAACCATAAAATGAATTAAAAGCGTTTTGTCTGACCACGTGCTATTTAAAATTCCCGCTACTGTATATGGGATATGTATTTGTATTATGTGATACGGACGGCACAGTAGCGTCATACATCTTCACACATGATGCTTTCATAATGTGTATTTCCTATGGCATGTATGGCCTAAACGTGCCGGTCGTATCGCATAACACGTTGTACACGAGCGCGATTTTTAAATAGCACATGGTCAGACTAGATGGTTTTAATTCATTATTATGGTTAATATAATTCCATTTTTCGATGAAACCACTCAATATGTAGTCAATAATTATTTTATAGTATATATTGTTTAATATTATTCGTTGTACGGGTTCTCCTTTAAATTGTCCCATTCCTTTCCTCATATAAAAATGTCTTAGGTCCAAAGATACCCAACAACTTTCTTTTTGTGCCCTATTAAGAAAGTGCATTTTTTAAATTAATAAAAACCAGACATCTAACTTAATTGGACAGTAGTACTTGTTCCTTCATAGACTGATGAAGGAACCAACAGGTTCTGAAAATTAAAGCAAAAATATTTTTGTTGAGTGCAGAGGGTGGGGGGGGGCTTAACTCTAATTGTAATTATTAAGTTGTGTTATATTTACCATGGTTCTTCCATAAGATTGTCTCTTCTCATTGTGTTTACCAGTCTGTGCAGCTCCAATCACATAGCATTGATTTTCTATGGAACAGGTCACGCACACCAAACCTAACACAGGACAGAAATAAAAAGAAAAAAAAAACGTTCCAACTAGTATGATTACTTAATAGTACCTAAATATTTTCATTAGACTTTAGCCGGCCGTACACAGTTCTATTAGGGTGTGGGTCTTCAAAAAATTGACCTTGCTCCCCCCAAAATGGCCCCTTTTTGGACTTTTTTGATTACTTCACCACCAAAAAGTGGACTTTCTTGCCAAAAGTTTCTCTAATTTTTACCTCTTTATTAAAATATTCAGCTAAAAGTGGACCTTTTGCCCCTTTTGTGGAATTGGCCTCTCTCGGCGTTTGATCCCCAAGTCACCATTTTTAGGTGTTTCCATGTGTCTCACTTATGCTGACACATTTTGCCAACATACTGACAAATTTTACTAACACACTTTATGTCCAGAATACTAAAGTATTTCCATGGGTTTCAATTAGCTGAAGGGCCAGAGAACGCCAAACATAATTTGAAAGTTTCTACTCGAGTGCCAAATATACCTGAATTTCTTGTTCCTTTATATTTTAGAGCAAGTCAAGGGCCAAAAATCAATGGATTGCGGGCCGGATTGAAATCCTTGCTTTCACCCTAAAACTCAGGTGACAACTCAAAAGACGACACATTCACATTGACTATTTTGACATTTAGGGTATCTTTTTAACCAACCCCTGTCCCGAGCATCCCCACATGAGTCATCACATATGTAAAATGTACCTGTGAGACTACTTTATGCCGAATTGAAATGGATACAGGTAAGCCATTAAGGGTAGCAAATAACTACCATCATTTATTATTTATGGTCTCTTGAGGGTTGATAAAAAGCTTGCATAGCAATTCTATATTTGAGTGACCCTTGGGCCCTATAAACCCTAATCCAAACCTCGATCAAATCCTTTAATCTAACCGTCGCTCACATCACATACTGTCTTATCGAACATTTTTGACATTTTTTTGAGAATTTGTCTGTGGGATTGTGTATTGTTCACATTACTTACAAAAATACACCAAACCACGAAAGTGGATGTGCCCTAATTACCGAGATATTAATTAGGCCTATATGTCTTTAGGTGCATTATTTAAAATTTCACATTCACATATAGATCTATCTGACTATAGATTGGCTAATTTGGCACACAGAATTTCACATTCTCACTTATCTGTGTCGTATCTTCTCTTCACATGAAATGCGTTTCACTTACTGTCTTATTATGTTCATATTACAATCTACATTGCAGCCATTCTCCTGCAAATGAAACAGTTCACATACTGTCTATAAAACATAATATACGTTTATCAAATCAAATTTAGAGCAAAATTTCAATTATCCTCTAAGCGTTATTTGCCATAAGAGAATTCTATGTGCTAAGTGTTGTACGGTACACATGAAAGAAATGTTTCCCGAAAGATTTTCAATCGCAGTTTTCTCAGAAACTATGTGTTTCGTCAGATCAGACAGTATGCGATGCAGCAGAAATAAGAAAATCATTAACTAACAGAATCCTTACCATATACTCTTCATAAAGTTAAAAAAAATGTGTCCAAATAAGTTTGTCAGTGAAAGTGGGTCACCTTATGAAACATTTCTTGGCAACATTAAACATAAACATACAGCGTTTACCAAATGCATGTGTTGTCTGCTGGCACGGTTTGTGGATGGGGATAAAGGTCACATGATTTCATGAGTATTAAAGGTGCTTGTTCCAATTTTGTGTATCGTGTTATCTACTTGGTATGAGAACCTGACACTTGTATACACAGACCACCAGGTACCGTTGGAATCAAACTTGCGGTTTTGATGCTAGACGGAAATGCATAGTACAGGGGTGTCCAACCTTTTTGATGCAAGGGCCGCATTAGTCGAATCCAGAACTATTGCGGGCCGCAAGCAAATAATCGGGGAGGGGGGGGGAGGGTCACAAGTTTGGTTTGGGTAGGGACCTACCTCCGAGAGTCTGGAAGTAGGACCCATATCGATACCAGTTTTTGCCGAAAAAGGGGATATATGAGTCCCACAGATGGAGCTAGTTTTCGTACCAAATTTAAAACAAATTTGCCATTTTTTAAGAACACTTGACCTTTTAGCAAATTTGGAAAATTTTGGTTTCATATTGAGGAAATTGGACAAATTTGACAAATTATTTTTAGAAAATTTTAGTTTCTGGGAAGTACCTCGCGGGCCGCATGCAAGCTCTTCGCAGGCCGCAAATGGCCCGGGGGCCGCAGGTTGGACACCCCTGGCATAGTGCAAAGCCCTATTCACTACTGTGCCTAATATTGATGGTTAACCATTAAAACGGCAGTTTTTTGTCAGTATCTTGAGAACGGAATGAATTTGAAAGCTGAAATTTCAGGAAGATAATGAGAAAAATATGGCCTTTCATCTGATATCAAAATTCCGGGTAAATCGGGGGGGGGGGGGGTCCCCAAAGACAATCGGAACAACCACCTTTAAATATCCAAGTCTACCGAATTATGAAATTTGAATGGATGAAATCATGCTTACCTCCCAGTGTGCCATTCCAGTCTTTGACATAAAAGCTGATGGGTAGGTTAGGATTTCTGCACCTTGCTGTCGTAAACACAGTGAGAATTCTGGAAACCTTACATCATAACACTATGGAACACAAAACCCAGTCAAAGAATTTAATTACCAGTATTTCAAAAAGATGATTAGGCCATATTAAAAAATATTTTGTCTCAATGCTCTACAGCTTCACAAAACCTAATGCGGAATGAGATTTTTATTTTTTTGAAATTTTTTTCTGAATATGAAATACTCATTATGACGACCCTGGCTGGAGTCACTTTCACATGGGTAATACAGCACCAATGGTGTCAAATTCTGCACTGCCACCACTGTTTAAACCTACCAATTCTCATTTTCTCCATCACTTGTGCACGGATTAAATCCAATAAACATCTCCTCAATTATACTTCCTAAAGACTGGTTGGTTTTGGCCAGATGAATGAACCATTTGGTGCTGGTTTACCCACCCCAAATATATGAACTTTTGTCTTACTGGATGCTGCCATGGTGATTTTCTAGTTCTCTCTTGAAAAATACTTGTATTTTAAGAGACACTGGCACATTTGAAAAATAGTGCACCCTCAAGATTTTTCAAAAATTGGTATTTTTGATGGTTTTAGAGCTTTTATATACAATTAGCCCGCACCTGAAATGATTAAGACCAAATCATGTCCTTATGGGTAAAAAGAACGATTTTATAATTAATGTCGCGACCTTAATTCAGCAGACGACGGAAATGGCATTTAACACAAGAAAACACACGCTGTATGCATTGTTTCCGTTTCCACTGCATGCTAAGTGGTTTGACCTTTCTGTGCCCTTTGTGGATTTAATATCAATGAGTACGAGTCTATGATCTTCATGTAATATACAATTTGTTGATGAAACCTTAAAAGTTAGCCTACTAATTATCTGGATGTCCTTACCCTCTTATTAATGTCCCCTTCTGTTGTTGAGTATGTTATTTTTATGTGTGAAATGTAATCTCCTATCTTCCATCGCCCTACTATCATTTAAGAGCAAAATGAACAATTTTACCTATTTGTGAAAATGTGCCAGTGCCACTTTAAGGAGCAACATTAACTGTCATAACTGGCAGGCAAGTCGTTTGTGAACTTGTATGAAGATTTGCGATTGGACAAATTTCAAGTTTCTTTTCATATTTTTGATGAAAAAAAAAACATGGAAAAAATCATTTTCTCACTACAAAGGTAAATAACATGCACCAATTTTACTAACCGCGGGCTCTTGGAGACAAAGGATTTTTAATTTGGCCTATAATTAAATGCAAGTTTATGGTATATAGGATTTGGTTAGAAATTAAAAAGTTGCATATTGATAAAGAACTCCCAGCCAATCTCAATTTACTATCATGTGATTAAGTGACTCCCTGGTAACTGGATATGGCACCTTTTGGAAAGCATGTTCCACTATATGCTTTGTGTGGCAATTACTTTTTAATTATTTCAGGAAATAATGTGATTCCTCTGAATTTTGACTGTTAAGGATCAGGATTTTGATCAACACTGCCTGCAAATGGGCACACGCTACCTTCATGTTTAGTATGACCACAAAATTCTATGATGAAGATTTAAGACTAGGGTTTAGGATTAGTGTTAGGTTTAAGTTAGTTTTTAAGTAGAGTTGGAACTAATTCCTTTAGGGTTGGGTTAGGGTTAGGCAATAAGTTTAGGCACTGATCTAGGTTAGGGTAAGGTCTTGATAAGGGTATGGTCTATGTACTGGTCTAGAGTTTGGGTAATGGTATAGGGTTGGGGTAATGGATCTAAGGTTGTGTAATGGTCTAGGTTTCGGGTACTGAAATTGCCTTCCACTTGTGCTATTTAATGAGTAACCAATAAAACGAGTTTCTAAATTTTTATCTATTTACTGGTGTTTGTCTTTTTTTCAAGCAATATGGCACTTTTTTGAGACGCCCCCAATTTTTCAACATTTGATATTTTTGCACAGTTACGTTGGTAATTGTCTAGGAAACTAAACGTGCGAACGAGAATGCTAAAAAATGCGTATTTATCACAAAATAAGCGATTTTGTAATTAGAATTGGGATCCCAAAATTGGACTTAGCGGCAGAGCTGGAAATGCTACGTTTATGCCCGTCCATGATGAAATAGTGCCACCTCGAGAAAATAACCTCTAACTTGACTTGCCCGAACTATTAAAACAACTAATGGATGATCGTAGACACGTACATGGCGCTATTTCCCGGCTATTTCACATTGGAAGGCCGTTCCATCAGCCGTTGAATTATTATCGGGGATCCCCGATAATAATTATTCTAGTACAAAATTCCTTCGTTTGCGACACAAACATTTTCGAGCTTAACCATTCACAGGTATAGTTTACTAGCCAGTTACCAATGCAACCATGTAAAAATCTCCAAATTTTTGACAAATTGGGGGCGCCCTTCAAAAAAATGTGCTAATATTGCTTTAATGTTGTAATTGGCCCTAAATTAATAGCTGCTGCCTCAAAGATGAATTGTTTCTGTGAGGGACTCTGTTCTTAACCATATAAATGCTAATTATTATTATATTATTTGTGGTCTAGGATAAGGGTAATGGACTAAGGTTAGGGTAAAATGCTAGGGCTAGGGCTATGGTCTAGGGTTAGGGCTATGGTCTAGGGTTAAGGTTATTGTCTAGGGTTATGGTTATGTCTAGGGTTAGGGTAATGGTCTAGGTTTAGGGTCAGGGATAGGTTTAGGGTCAGGGATAGGGTTAGGGTAATGGCTACGGGTTAGGGTTAGGATTTTTTAGTTAACCCAAAGTTTTAAATCCGGTTTTGTCCCCGTAAACGAGGGTGGCCGGATACAACTCACCCTCAGCAATACTGCTGTGTGTAGATTTATTGGAGCAAAAAGATAATTGACCGGATGCCCTTCCTGACGCTAGTCCACAGTTTTCGGCGGTGGGCCTAGCCTTTGGGCAACCACACCCATCACGCAAGGCAGCATGTGCTAGATGGGCAGCATGTGCTAGATGGCCATCATTAGCTCTCCAGAGTTGATGCCCTTGTAGGTAGATCTTCTTTTTCATTCTACCAGGGTAACCAGCTACCCTCCTCATCAGATTTCCTTAGCAACCCGATGGGGGTGTTGGTTTAGGTGCCGACTCGGCCCTGGGACAGGTAGTACTGGTTACCAGGATACCAGTAGCAGGCCCTCAAAGGAAATCTGACCTGACTCACCCTTCTGACCTGACTCACTGAATCATTGTTTAGTAGATCAACAGCATAGGCAATTAAGTTGACATCTATTTCCAGGGGATACACAGCTAGTCCAACTTTTCCCACTGGAGTTTGTACAGGGAGCCGTGATACTTGACCAGCTTGACGTAACTCGATTCATTTAGGGAATCATTGCCACCAAATTCCACATCAAATAGGTGGGTCTTATTGTAGGATGATACGAGTTCACCGTCAGCGTTGAGTACAACATGGGTGGAGAGTATGCGACTGCTTTCACTCTTGACTGTCTGCATTTGGAATATAAATTAAAAAGTCAAAGATATTTAATTAAAAGTACAGTGTTCCCTGAACATGTATCGCCTGCCATATTGTAGTTTGCAAATGGGAATACTGATCAGTGTGTGAAATAGCTAGCTCAAATCGATGGCCAAAATGTCAAAACTATGAAAAACTAAGGGGTCAATTGGCTTCTATAACTAATGGTGAAACTAACTAATGGGGGAACATTTAAAACATTCTAAGGACATCAATCCTCTTAAAACTACTTTATTGAACTTACAACAATGTTTTAGTCATAGAAAGGTCATGAGGGGTTGGTACATTTACTGCACCCACTTTGCCTGCTCCCAGTTGAATTTAGCAACCTTGACGGAATAAAGTGCAGGGAATACTGTACATACTTTATTTATGGCCCGATTTCATTATAAAATTTTTTCCTTGATTGGACGACCTTGACCCCATACCCCATCTTTTCATGCCGATATTTTAATCCGTTTTGATATAAGAGCTGAAAACGTGTAAGCCCCATAGAATATACTGTGTATAAAATAAAGACTAATATTGGTCGACCAAAATGGGCAATGTACCACTTTTTTCCCCTCAGGGGAAAAAAGTTTTTCAGTGTTGCCAGTTTTGAGAAAGGAGCCTCTATTTGTTGGTCAATATAAAGAAGAAAAAATAACATTCATTTGATATATTCCACCCAATACGCCCAGATTTTAACAGGCTAAATAACTTTCGTCGCTCTCTATATATACTACCACTTTTATCCCCTGTGTACATTGTCGATTTGTAAAATGATGGCTATTTTATTCGATAGTTGCTCTATATAAATACTACCACTTTTTTCCCCTGTGGATACTATCAAAATATTGAATGATGGCGGTTTCATAAAATGTTATCCGTCGCTCTATATATATACTACCACTTTTTTTCCCCAGTGTAATTATTTTCCTGAGGGGAAAAAGTGGTACTATATATTATCTTCGTCGCTCTATTATATACTACTTTTTCCCCCTGTGTACATTGTCGATTTGTAAAATGTTGGCTATTTAATTCAAAAGTCGCTCTATATATATACTACCACTTTTTTCCCCTGTATTTTTTCCTGAGGGGAAAAAGTGGTATTATACTACCACTTTTTTCCCCGTCCTTTTGGCAATTTTGTCCTTTTACAGTAACTCCCTATTACTAAACCCCCTTATCTACTGTCACCCCCAAAAGCTACTCAGCTGAGTCTGTGCCCCTTTTCAAACAGGGATTCTCCCCCAGTCGTTAGAACACATTAAGAATGTTGTCTATTTATTTGAGAGGAAATTATCTTTGTCGCTCTATATATACAACCACTTTTTTCCCCTGTATCACTGGGCTTTAGCCCTAACCCTAAGTCCAAGGGGTGAGTAAATCACTGGGCTTTAGCCCTAACCCTAAGTCACTGGGGCGAGTAGATCACTGAACTTTAGCCCTAACCCTAAGTCACTGGGGTGAGTAGACCACTGGGCTTTAGCCCTAACCCTAAGTCACTGGGGCGAGTGGATCACTGGGCTTTCTCCTAACCCTAAGTCACTGGGGCGAGTAGGTCACTGGGCTTTAGCCCTAACCCTAAGCAACTGGAGCGAATAGATCACTGAACTTTAGCCCTAACCCTAAGTCACTGGGGTGAGTAGATCACTGGGCTTTAGCCCTAACCCTAAGTCACTGGGGTGAGTAGATCACTGAACTTTAGCCCTAACCCTAAGTCACTGGGCTGTGAGTAGATTCCTGGGCTTTTGGCACTAACCCTAAGTCACTGGGGCGAGTAGATCACTGAACTGTAGCCCTAACCCTTAAGTACTGGGTGAGTAGACCACTGGGCTTTAGCCCATAACCCTAAGTCACTAGGACGAGTAGGGATCTGCCCCTTTTCGCAGTTCTTCCCCGCCACTGGGCTTCTCCTAACCCTAAGTCACTGGGGCAGTAGGTGGTCACTGGGCGTTAGCCCAACCCTAAGCAACTGGAGCGAATAGATCATGAACTTTAGCCTAACCTAACCCTAAGTCACTGGGGTGAGTAGATCCGTGGGCTTTAGCCCTAACCCAAGTTCACTGGGGTGAGTAGATCACCTGAACTTTAGCCCTAACCCTATGTCACTGGGGTGAGTAGATAACTGGGCTTTAGCCCAAACCTAAGCAACTGGGGCGAGTAGGGGTCACTGAACTAACCTAAGTCCCCTGGGGTGAGTAGACCACTGGGCTTTAGCCCTAACCCTAAGTCAATGGGGCGAGAGTAGGTTCAATGGTGCTTTTAGCCCTACCAGACCAAGTCACTGGGGCGAGTAGATCACTGAACTTTAGCTCCTAAACCCAAGTCACGGGGTGTGAGTAGATCTGGGGCTTTTAGCCCTAACCCTAAGTCAAGGGGCGAGTGGACACTCAGCTGAGTAGCTTTTGGGGGGTGACAGCTAGATACGGGGTTTAGAAGAGGGGGTTATGATAAGAAGGACAAAATGCCAAAAAAAGGACAGGGGGAAAAAGTGATAGTATAATATATAGTACCACCTTGTTCACCTCAGGAAAAAAAATAAAGGGGAAAAAAGTGTGAGTATATTAAGGGGGACGGACCATGAATGATAGAGTACCCACTTTTTTCCCTTCAGAGGAAAAAATACATTGGGGAAAAAAAGAGTGCTAGTATGTAGTATATATATAGAAGTGACGACATAATATATCGTACCACTTTTTCCCCTCAGAAAATTAAATTACACAGGGGAAAAAAGTGGTAGTATATATAGAGCGACAAAAGGATTAATTTACTCCCCACAGAAAATTAGGCAAACATCTTAAGGTGTTATAAACGAATGGGGAGAATCCACCGTTTGAAAAAGGGCGCAGACCAGCTTGCTGAGTAGCTTTTGGGGGTTGGTACAGTAAATAAGGGGGTTTAGTAATATGGGGTTACTGTTATAAAGAAGGCAAAACCCGCCAAAAAAAGGGACAGGTTGAAACAAGTGGTACTCGTGTATAATATATAGTACCACTTTTTCCCTCAGGAAAAAAAAAAAATACAGGGTAAAAAGTACGGTAGTATAATAGAGTGACGAACATAATAATAGTCCCACTTTTTTCCCCCACAGGAAAAAAATACAAGGGAAAAAAAGTGGTAGTATATGGCTCTGGTTTTTTTAACATATACCGAAAAGCTTAATGACACTTTGAGGAGCCCCACCCCATACTGTTTATCAGCAAGCTGAATTATTTTGCGATGTATATTAAGTATAGACCTAGCTTAAGCATCCCATAGCTTAACATAAGTTTGGGTTGATTCCTCCTTGTTGTGAGCTGGACATGCTAAACGCCAAAATGTTGAAGGAAGTTTGTCAACCAACCAAACAGTACCAATTTGTCTGATTTTGCCATTGCAAAACAAATGAATAACTGTGATCTTCAGATTTGCACATAGCAATCTGTACCCATCGTGTTAGAACTTCCCAAATTATAATGGACACCCATACGTTACCTATGCTAAAGATGCCGGTTCAATGTAAAAATGATTGTTGCGGACGTTACATTGTTACCAGTCACATTTTTAACAACTAAATTTACTGAGCTGCTTTTCGTTAAATTAGAGCAAGGCTATATTAATTACTTGGCTTGTAGAAATAGGTTTCACTATATACAAAACAATATTGGAAAACAAAAATGAATTCTGATTGGCGCATCTATTAAAAAACAAAAATATGCACTTCCTAAAAAAAAGGTAATTTTCCGTTCAACAATTTTGTAACGTTCCGCAACCTTTACATTCTGTTACCTATTGGTGACAAATACTTTGACCTTGTAAATTAATTGGTATATTTAAAATATAAAGGCCTCTAAACACAATTCCCACAAACAACCAGGCAATAGATTTCCACATCTTATCATTTTACCTGTATGATGCCATTACATTTCCGTTCAAACTTGTAACCGTCCGCACCGCTTAGTAAACGCCCGCAAACAGAGGGCCATCAAGGTTTCTTATAAAATTGGAGAATAGAATCAAGAAGATGTTTGTATATGTACATTTACCAGATGATAGAGTAATAGGAATGGAACTTTTCTTAACAAACAAACTAAATTTTTGCTTGTCTGTTTTTGTTTCAATTGTTAGTTCGCAACAAATGTTGTTGGCGTGATGTACCTTGGTGTTATGTTGACGGAAAACAAAAAAAAAATAGGGCTATTTGAAGGCTTTCTTAAGTAGTTTACAAAAGAATTGGGCAACTGTTGTTTTTGTTATTATTTACCATCAATAATTCTATGTTTAATAATTTACACTGAAACATTGAACCTCTGTGTAATTGATTATGTGAAAAACTGTCAATTTTAATGATTTAATTGTAATTTTAACCAGTGTGAATTGATTTGTCATTTACTTTTTATCTGGTAAGAGCTGTTTACAGTATATAGCGAGTACAGGTTTCCAGATGGAACCCTATACTTATATTCAATAAATTGAAATTCGTTTTTCACTTTCTAGATATGCAAAGTACAACTTATTCAACAGGCATGATTCCAACTGCTTTTGTTGCGGACGTTAACATTCGAACGTTGACAGGTGGATCATGCACTGTATCAAAGCTTGAAATCTCAGGAATCAAAAACTGCATGAAAACATTTTTTTTTGGCAAAATTTAAAAAAGCTATGAAAAACGAAAACAAGACAAAATACAAAAAGGACATTAAATACACCAACAGGCGGTTTCTCGCGAAACCACTAAAGTCTCGGCCTTCTTTTCGCGCGTGAAACTGTAGACAAAAAAACGCAGAACACCAGAGTTGTCAACTGTGCAAAGTTCCAGGGTTGTTGGTCACCAAAAAAAGTTTTTCAAAAGCAGAATAAAACTCAATCTCTGAAACTTAGTTTTACTTCCCACTATTTTTCATTTGACACCACTTAGGGGTCACAAAATTTCCCATGTGCAAAGATATAATCGTGGAAAGTTGAAAAACATCCCCCCCCCCCCGAGAATTAAGGTTCAGAATGTTTAGGGTAGGCACCCCTGGTTTTGCATTATTCTTTACTTTCACACCCAGGCGGTCTCCCACAAAACATTTGCATTGTGGAGATATTAATTCTGAGGGAGTCCTCAAAACAAGAGCAAACTAAGATGTTTAGGAGTAAAGCACCCAGGCGTTTGCAATTTTGATAGTATTCTAGACCTCTCACTTTTTCATTTGACACCACCATCGGGGTCACAACATTTCCTAGTGTGTGGAGTATTAATCTTGAAATGTCCTCCCCACTTAGGAGCGCACAAGTAAGAGACGTTTAGGAAGAGCACCCTAGCCGGGGTTTGACTTGATTAGATTCTATTACTTCCTCACTCTATCTATCACCTTTGATACCACCGCGGAGGTCACAACAAATCTTCTGTTTGGGATATATTAATCTTGAAAAGTCCCACACATGAGCAACAAGTAAAAGACGTTTAGAGTAGCCACACCCCGGGTCTTGCATTTATTAGTATGATATATGATCACTCTGTCATGTGTATACCACCATACGATTGGTCACAACATCTCCGTTTGGGGGAGATTAATAATATTGAAAACGTCCCCCATAATGAGCACAAGTAACTAAGGACGGTTAGGATTAGCACCACCCGGGTTTGCATTTATAGATATTCTATACTTCTCACTCTTTCATTTTGATACCACCATAGAGGGTACAAACATTTAAGTTTGAATTTATTCATCTGAAATGTCTCAGACCGAATACATAAACCAAGGAGATGGTTAGGAGTAGCAACCCCCGGGTTTGCATTTATAGTATCTTTATTTCCCTGCTCTTTCATTTTGACCACCCACACCGGGTCACAACATTTTCCATGTTGAAAGATATTAATCATGACGGATTAGTCATGCAACAAATCCCTTTAAATAACAATTCATACAAATTAGTAAAAATATGAAAATTTATTCAAGTTGCAACCACTATTTTTGAAAAAAAAAAAAAATTGTGAAACACATTTTAAATTTTGACGTCCTACGGGGTCCAGAAAGAGAAAGCGGTGTGGTGACATGCACAACTTTTGCGTATTTCACATTTTCCAAGAAAATGTAAAAACAGATGGCAAACCCCCAAACAGACCTGACCAGAACTAAGAAAACTATTGCAATGAAAACATGGGTACTGATCTAGCTATATTGAGGTTAATACCTTTGTTGTGGTGTACTCCCCCCCCCTTTTGATATAGTATTGTGTTTTGTTACAACCTTTTGTACACCACCAAATCATAACAAAATGCCATATCCTGACAAATAAAACACAACTGCTGACCTCCTAATTTATGGCCAAGGGTAACAATCCTGAATCAAATTCTTTTTGAAAGGGTAGTATTTCACACTGAACCTTGACCAACATGGAGAAAAATTTGGTTGAATTTTGTTGAAATGTGTTGACCAAGCAGTTTTAGAATTAGTGCAATTTTAAATACATCAAAGAATGCCCCTTTAAGTGGGGGGCCCACAGATTTAAACCAATTATGATTCACACACAAGATGTACCCATATAGTAGTCTATGTAGCGAAGAATTTGGCATAATCCAAATGTACCATTTATGGCGCCTTACAGCAAATAAGAATATTTTAATTAGATTCAAATTGCATCAAAACAATGCCCCTTTTAATTGGACCGCTGCAAACTTTGACCGCCAATTTATTCATAATAAAAAAGATGTACAGCATAGATGTCTCATGTAGGAAGAATTTTTTGCATATCAAATTACCATTTCTGATACAGGAAATTCTGAATATTTTAATGAGAATTCAATTGTATCAAAAAAAATTTGCCCCTTGATCGACCAACCACAAGCACTTTGACCCAATTATGATTCACCCAAATAGATGCATGGCATAGTATTTTTCATGCAGCGGAAGGAAATTGTGGCTATCCGATGTACGGTTTAAGGGACTTACAGTAATTATGATATTTAATTCTAGCTTCATTTGCATACCTAGCAGCATTGTATCACACAACATTCAACATTGCCCACAAAAAAAGATGCGCCAATTATAAGCTTTCATGCAGTGAAGGAATTTTTCCATATCCAAAATGTACCGTTGCAAATTATAGCAAATTAACGCTGATTTTTGCTATTAATTAGCTCATTTTGGATACTTAATTTGCCCGAAATACGCCTTGAAATCTTAATCAAGTTCGAGGAAAACAAAAACTCTCCAGTCCGCTTCCTTCCACAAGTTACATCATATCCGCCTTACGGACAACTCACAGAAAAACTTGTCCCAAAAGCCTTGCGGGAAAAGTTTCGTTAAAATTATGCAAATTAGATACTTTATAGCATATTTTCCGCCCAAAAATCTAATCAGGTCGGAAAAAAAAACTCGTTGGACCCGCTTCTTTCCACCAAGTTACATTTATCATAGCCTGTAAGTAACTCCAGATAAAATGTAAACCCACACAAGCCCATGAACAACGGAGTCAAGGCCACCAGACAGCATGACAGAACAGAGACAGACCAGACAGAAAGACAGGGACAGACAGAGGAACGGGACGGGAAGACAGGGCAAGGACAGAACAGACCCGACAGACAGAAAAAGTGATTACTAAGTCTCTGACCGAACAAAAGTTCAGGCGAAGGAAAAAAAAACTCAATTAACATGCGTATAGAATATGTTGCGGATGTTACCAACCGTGGGTCACACTTAAATATTCCATTGCTGTATTTCATGTGCTAATTGCTAGGAGGGTGAAGGAAGCAAAAAAAGAGAAAAATAAATTTTTTTAATTGACAACAAACCTTTTATGTTAAATTTGGGGTCAAAAACCATGCTAGCATACCAATTTAGTGCAAAAAAAAAAAACAGGTGAAATCCGTTGATTTTTTTGAGATTTAAGCCAAAAAATTAGCTCAAAAGGTATGAATGGATTTTGTAATTGTTGTGTTTCCAAATGAAACTTAAGAAATTATTACAGATTCATATTGATTTTTCAAGCTATTTTAGTACATAATGCTGCTGCCAAAGATAATTGGACTATCAACAAGGGGATTAAAACTATCCCATTTTACTAGCATCAAATTGAGTGCCCTTTTTGGTCTTTAAAAATACCCGAACACTCTGGTATTTTAAAGACCCTATCACTGGATTTGATAATCAAGCAAATCGTAACATCATAAAAAAAAATCAGATTTTAGCATGTGTAACAGTACAGGGATCCTAACCAGACCCTGCAAAGTGATAAGGACCAGACAGCGCAACTAATAAAGGGACAGCAAAATCCCACCAGACGCCCCTGCTTCTGTAGGTCATTACTGTTCCCCCCGAACGGACACTTACTACCAAACACGTAATTGAAAGGAGAATTGTATCTTGGAAAACTGCAGTTTAGGTGCTTCCTTTCTCTTCCCAATTCCAACGTAACAGTGGAAAAGGGTACTTATTGAGAAAATTCTACAGACTTATTCTTCACTTTGACGCGATTCCTGGCCAAAAAATTTCAAATATGTTTTTCAAATTCACTGATAGTGTTCTTAAACGTTTGATTGAGTCCTGTAAAAGTACCAATATTTACTTTTAACCACACTCTATCCTCATATTCAGATTTAAACTGTTCAAATAATAATGAAGGATTAGAGGACAAAAGGACGTCTCTTGCCATACTGTTTTGCATGTCTCAGAAACAGTTCCACAATCAGTTAGTGTACGGTCACCCAAAAACGGACTCACGTCGCCACACACACCGTCTTTATCGCATATTTTACCCCTGTAATCTTGAACGATGTAAATGCCTTGAAAGAGAGTACAAAAAGAGGCATAATTTGTGAAATGATGTAACGTCGAAAACAGGAGAAAGGATCAATCCAGAAATTTTTATGTAGAGGAGTTTTTAAAAATGGGTTGATTGCAAGAAATTACCTCAGTTGGTTGTATGACACACATGAAGTAGTAATACCCAGGATTTTTCCTTTTTAAACTTTTTAAACAACTTCTTTGTTGTCAAAAACCAGTAAATATGAGGGATTTTTTTTTGCATTCCTTTGGCTGTAAAAAAAAATTCTAGTCAACACCAGGAATATGAAATGCAGAAATAGCCTTGGTGTTTGATATTGCACCCTATGTTACTTGGTCATGCAATATTGTAAAGCAAAGGGAGCTTGCAATGTTGTCTTGCATGAAAAGGTGTGTTAAACAGAAAAATGGGAGGTTTTGCTCGACATTTCATAGCTGAAATTATATCAAAGTAAGATGAAGCCTCAAACTCATTTATTTTCATAAAATATGGTTTGTCAAGTTGAAAAATAGTACAAGAAAAGTCACTACAATGCACTTGAATTTTCACCCCCTGGTTTGACACTTTTGGTATATGTTACAAAAAAACCAGAGCCATATATAGAGCGACGACTTTTAATATATAGTACACTTTTTTCCCCTGAGGAAATAATTACACAGGGGAAAAAAGTGGTAGTATAAGTAGAGCGGACAAAGTTAATTTCCTCCCAAATAAATACGCAACATTCTTAATGTGTTCTAACGTCTGGGAGAAAATACCCATTGAAAAGGAGAGCAGACTCGCTGCCTGAGTAGCTTTTGGGGGTTACAGTATATAAGGGGGTTGTAATAGGGGTTACTGTTAAACGAAGGAAAATGCCAAAAAAGGACAGGGGAAAAAGTGTTAGATATATATAGTACCACGTTTTCCCCTCAGGAAAAACAAGGGGAAAAGTGGTAGTATATATAGAGAGTGACGAAAAACTACTATATGTACCACATTTTTCCCCTCGGAAAAAAAAATACAGGGGAAAAAAGTGGTTAGTATATATACAGTGACGAATATAAGATATAGTACCACTTTTTCCCCTCAGCAAAATAATAACACAGGGGAAAAAAGTGGAAGTATATAGAGAGCGACAAAGATAATTTCCTCCCCAATAAAGAGGCAACATTCTTAATGTATTCTAAGACTGGGGGGAGCATCCCCCTTTGAAAAGGGGCGCAGACTTCAGCTTGCTGAAGTAGCTTTTGGGGGTGACAGTAGATAAGGGGGGGTGTAGTAATAGGGGTTACTGTAATCCAAAGAAAGGACAAAATTGCCAAAAAAAGGACAAGGGAAAAAATAGAACACTTTTTGACCCCCAGGAAAAAAAATACAGGGGAAAAAAGTAAGGTAGTATGATAGTATGTGATATACAAAATCAAAGATGTACCACTTTTTTCCCGAGGAATAATTATACAGGGGAAAAAAAAAGTGGGAGTATTATAGAGCGACAAAGTTAATTTCATCCCAAATAAATAGGCAAAACATTCTTAATGGTTCCAACGACAGGGGGAGAATCCCCCGTTGAAAAGGAGAGCAGCTCCGCTGGCGAGTAGATGGTGGGGGGTTACAGTATAAGGGGGTTTAGTAATAGGGGGTACTGTAAAAGAAGGACAAAATTGCAAAAAAGGACAGGGGAAAAAAGTGGTAGTATAATTTATAGTACCACTTTTTCCCTCAGGAAAAAAAACACATGGGAAAAAAGTGGTAGTATATATAGAGTGACGAACATAATATATAGTACCACTTTTTTCCCCTGAGGAAAATAATTACACAGGGGAAAAAAGTGGTAGTATATAGAGCGACAAAGTTAATTTCCTCCCAAATAAATAGGCAACATTCTTAATGTGTTCTAACGACTGGGGAGAATCCCCCGTTTGAAAAGGAGAGCAGACTCAGCTTGCTGAGTAGCTTTTGGGGGTTACAGTATATAAGGGGGTTTAGTAATAGGGGTTACTGTAAAAGAAGGACAAAATTGCCAAAAAAAGGACAGGGGAAAAAGTGTTAGTATAATATATAGTACCACTTTTTTCCCTCAGGAAAAATACAGGGGAAAAAAGTGGTAGTATATATAGAGTGACGAACATAATATATAGTACCACTTTTTCCCCTCAGAAAAAATACAGGGGAAAAAAGTGGTAGTATATATACAGTGACGAATATAATATATAGTACCACTTTTTCCCTCAGGAAAATAATTACACAGGGGAAAAAAGTGGTAGTATATATATAGAGCGACAAAGATAATTTCCTCCCCAATAAATAGGCAACATTCTTAATGTATTCTAACGACTGGGGAGAATCCCCCTTTGAAAAGGGGCGCAGACTCAGCTTGCTGAGTAGCTTTTGGGGGTTACAGTAGATAAGGGGGTTTAGTAATAGGGGTTACTGTAAAAGAAGGACAAAATTGCCAAAAAAGGACAGGGGAAAAATAGTACCACTTTTTACCCCTCAGGAAAAAAAATACGGGGAAAAAAGTGGTAGTATATATAGAGCGACGAACATAATTATATCACCACTTTTTCCCGAGGAAGTAATTATACAGGGGAAAAAGTGGTAGTATAATAGAGCGATGAAGTAATTTTTCCCAAATAAATAGGCAACATTTATTGTGTTCTAACGACGGGGCGAGAATTCCCACGTTTGGAAAAGGGGAGCAGACTCAGCTTGCTGAGAGCTTTTGGGGGTGACAGTAGAAAAGGGGGGTTAGTAATACGGGGTTTACTGTAAAAGAAGGGCCAAACCGCCAAAAAAGGACAGGGGGGTAAGGAAAATCGTAACACTTTGTACCCTCAGGAAAAAAAAATACGGGGAAAAAGTGGTAGTATATTAGAGCGACGCAATAAACATACTATATAGTACCACTTTTTTCACGACAGAGTAAAGTAATTATGACAGGAAAAAAGTCTATTCCCGCGTGTCCCGCAGTTATCTAGAAGATCTTTTGATGAAGTGAAAGATAATTTTTTTCCCAAATAATAGGCAACATTCTTATTGTGTTCAACGACCTGGGCGAGAAATCCCCCGTTTGAAAAGGGGAGCAGACTCAGCTTGCTGAGTAGCTTTTTGGGGTGGTGACAGTAGATAAGGGGGATTAGTAATACGCGGTTATGGTTACTGTAAAAGAAGGGCAAAAACCGCCAAAAAAGGACAGGGAAAAAGGGAGCTATAATATATATTAAACTATTTTTCCCGTCCGAAAAAAAATACAGGGAAAAAAGTGTGTAGTACTAGTATAGAGTGGAACGAACATAATATATAGTACCACTTTTGTCCCTCAGGAAAAGTACTTACAAGGGAAAGGAAAAAAAGTGGTAGATAATAATAGAGCGACGAAGATAATATATAGTACCACTTTTTTCCATCAGGAAAAAACACAGGGGAAAAAAAAAGTGGTAGTATATATAGAGCGACGGAATATTAAATGGTGTTAAACCGCATAATATTTGAAAAAGGGCTCAGACACAGCTTGCTCCAATGAGTGGGTGTAGTTGGGCGGGATGACATTGAAAATGCACATTATTTTATTCCTTATAAAAAAATCAAGCAAAAGAAAAGTAAGTCCTTTAGAAACTGGCAAACATGATGAACCATTTTCCCCTGAGGGGAAAAAAAAGTGGTACATTGCCCCAAAAATGGGGCATGTTAGTGCTCATAACATCTAAACTAAACATCGTATCACTAAGGTTTCACAAGGTGAATGAGCTTTATTCCGACATCAAAATTTTGACACATTCAGTAAAAAATACAGGGACCCTTGGAATGAACTATTGCACAGGGGTGGTAATTTGTGACCCCACAATTGTCTGCACCCAATTTTTTCTGACCAGTTTGCTCAGAAATTCAGCAGCAATTGCGGGGATAAAGTGAATGTGATATTGTACTTTATCCGTAAAGGCTGCTGAATTCTGAAGCAAAACTGGGTGCAGAAAAAGTTGGGGGGTCCAAAAATGTAAACCCCTATCACGATGACCCGGTTCACAGCGAGCAGACCTTTAAAGTACGCGGTCGGTCGGCCGGGCGAATTTTTTTCTTTTTTTAATTTTTTTTTCTTTCTGGATGGTCAAAATTTGCCTTCTAACATAGCCCAAAATCTGAAAAATTCGGACGGGAGAGAAAAAAAATGAAATTTTTTTACAAATTTTCTAAACAACAAATTATCAAGGGCCTGGCCCTTTAAACAGGTCTAATAATTTACCATGAGACCTTTTCATGGAAAAGAAACCCATTGACAGCCAGACATTGTCCTTTTGGCAAGCTCGCACCCCCTTGATACAGTAGGCCACAATTGTTGCTGCCTTGCTAAACTCTGGTGCTGTCTGGGCTATGTAGTCAAAGGCCCTGGGTAAAACACCATCTGTGAGGAGAAAGAGAAAAGTTATGAAATACGTAAAGCGTATAAGGCAGTGAAGTTTATGGTGGGATGTTCCAGTCATCATGTTGAGATACTGAGAGAAGTGTTCTTTATATGTTGCTCTTATTTAAATAAGACAAGTCAAAATTTCCAGCTCTGCGTAAGTACAACCCGGGGTCCCAATTCTAATTACAAATCACTTATTTTTGAAAATACACATGTAAGAGCAGTCTCGTTCGCAGGTGGTTTCCTAGGCAATTAACAACATAACAGTTCAAAAAATATCCATTTGAAAATTGGGGGCACTCTCAAAAAATGGCTGTTATTGCTTTAACCTAGTAACCTAAACAGTTTGGTCATTGGTAATTGGTACGTGGTGTGGTGATACCTTTACAGCAGCAACATGCTTAAAACAATGGGATGGTGCAGAGGTGGCGTCGACAGCCAGCGACAAGTGAGAAAAAAATAGGGGCTCCAAATCACAAGAAGAAATGTTTACAACAAAAGGGGCACTATGTACAAAATAACGAGCAGTTTTAGCACACATTGCCATACAGGAGTTTGTCATATCCCTGATGGCTGGAGGCAGGTAGCTCTGAAAATTGCCTACTGCTGGCAGTCACATGAAGAATGGCTCCTTGTGTGGCAGGACGACGATTCCAAATGGCAAAACACTTCTAGGGAAAAATGCTATTTGTATGCATGTTACAGTATTACAGCAGTTTGTGTTGTTGTACTTCAATGAGATTTATCTGGCGATTATGTGATGCTCTCTGGAAGCACAGTCTGGTGGTGATATATTAACTAAGTTGTAGTGGTTCGTAGGCATGGGTCGCTGTTGTATGAGGCGGACGAATATGAAGTTGCATAAAAATAAGGACTTGTATAGGGGGGTTAACATGGGTTGTTTTCCGATAACTGCGAAGACGAACCGTGCCGCACTTCTCTCTATTGCTCAATCCGGTAATCTGATTTAGTATTAGGATTCCATATTTCAATGGCCAACTCTAATGGGGGAGGACAAGTGTTGTGTATGCTAGCGCTTTAACTTCTTGTGAGCAGGGGGACAGAGTTTTGCGCAGCAATCCGAGAGTACAACTGGCTTTATGCGTGATTTTAGTACTGGTCATTCAACCTTAAATCATGGGATATGGTAACGCCTAGGTCGTCATGTTTTTGCACCCTGTTAAGATCTTCACCCAGGAGGCTTATACTGGTGTAATTTGGGACTGACGTCTTCGTCTTGGCCGGTGTGATGGAAAGCATGCACATTTTTTGACGTAAATACATCCAACCATGTGGGACGACCATTTGCCAGAGGATTCAGATATTTTGTAAAATCTCGTGGTCGTTTGAGTTCTCAATCCTCCTGTACACAATGCTGTCATAAGCGAATAATTTTTATGGTTGATTGTATGTGGTCTTTTATATCATTTATGTAGAGTAAGAATAACACAGGTTCCCAGGACGGAGCCCTGAGGGAACACATGATGTCACACTTACCCAAGATGATGAGTTCCATTGCGGAGGATAGGATTGTGCGATTTGATAAGAAACTACTGATCCACCCTAGTGTGTTACTTTTAATAACATAATACTAAAGCTTTGATTAGAGATGTTGGTGTGAGACTTTATCAAAGCTTTGCTAAAGTCTAAAAGAAAACATAGTCGGACCTTTGTGATTTAGTTGTTTCGACCAATCATGTTGAATTTATGAGTGTGTGTAACTGTGGAAAGCAAAAGACCTGAACAGTGTGTCATTTTATTCGAAGATTTTGGTCGATCAAGATGTTTTTGCCTATATGAATCAGCACTATATGTCCATAATCTTGCAAATATGCAAGTTGGGATTATAGACTGTAGTTGGAAGGGTCAGCCTTTTGATCCACTATTATAGATTGCTGTAACTAGTGCTTGTTTCCACTGGGTTGGTAATTGGGTGAATTATTATGACTGTGAACAAAAACCTTAAAACAGGTTCAAAGTTTCATGTGCAACCAGCTTTTATAGAGAGGTGGCATTTGTCTGGCCCGCTAGCCTTAGATGGACTTAAGTTGCGTAGTTGTTTGCAACACTTTCCAACACCCAATTCCAAATTATGAATTGAACATATGGAGAAGAATCACCCTTGCTTTTTATCCTCCTTGTTGAGGTCTTGGCAAAAAACTCCCTAAAGTGTAATAAGGGCTTTTTGCTTTTGTCATTGGTGGTTACTGTGTTACAAATTTGTTGCTGTTTTAAGGAGATTGGGGATACCGACATTTCAGTACGTTAAGTTTAACATATGACCAGAAAGATTTGGGGCTTGATTTCAAACTTTCACCAATAACACCATTTTTTTTTGGATATAGTATTATGTGCATTTCGAACAACCTTGGTAACATATTAATTCTATAAGCCCGATATGATTTCCAATTCTGAGAATTTTTTGAGGTTGCGAGCTTTGAAAAAAAGTATCTCTTTCCTCATCTTCCGTTTAACATCAACTGAGATCCAGGGTAAGTCATGTACCTTGGTTAGTTTTGATGGTACATGTTTTTCAACTAACTCACTCAAAGCATCACATATTTTCCCCAGTTGGTGTCCACGGATTGATTTCAGGGTTTGATGATAGAAATCCACCACAAAGCTTGCAACATCAGATTTCAAGGGTTGCTCATTAGCTTTATCAAATTTGTACCTTTCCTTGTGGTTTTACCTGGAATTGGGTTTCATCATAATATCAAACAAAACACATTGAGTGGTCCGAGATGCCAGATAGGACCTCCACATTTGAACAAATGGGATTGGTTGCAAATTAAAGGTCTTCTAATACTGTTGGATTATGGCTAGTAATTTAGTGACAATGCGATAGGAATTTCCAGTAGGAATCTAGAAAAATTTATTTCGTATCTCGCGAGATATTACGTGAAGATCCCGCTTAGCGCAATTATGGCAATTCGCTAGCCGCCATTTTGAAGTAGAAACACTTCCACCGGCAATCGCCAAGAAATTTCACGAATAATTGCGTGGATTTCCAAAATAGCGTTATATCGTGCCAGGAATACTATTACTTTACGTTTCGTACTTGAAACTAACTGCGTTTGGTACGATGAGAGGTTCTAAAGAACCAGAGAAATCGCCAGGAAGCACTTCCGGCAAAAATAAGGACGGTAAACTGCCTGTGGAGATCATAAATTTCAGCCAACCGCGCCGTCGAAATACTACAACATCGAAACCCGCCGGCATTTACTGCCGAGAACCAAAGCCGCACCGCCTAAAACCGGTGGGAAAGCTAAAACTAAGACCATAAAATTCCAGATGACTGATGAGGATCGCCTGACGTGTTGAAGGCCTTCTACACGGCTGGTAGATGTGTTTTGACATCCCATTTCGGATCAGAGATGGCCGATGTCGGCATAGCGATGCTATTCCTCACATGTAGTCCAATGCCAATGATGGGCGATATTATGATATCTGAGGATGAGGACATGAACCATCTATCAAAAACGCAACAGCAGTGGTCAGGCCAAGGTACTCTGGTCACTATACTGGGCTAAAACTGACAATGACTTGCCAGTGCCCATGCCACACAAAGCCACACGAGATGGGCTGTGCAACCAAATACTCCGAAAAACCCAACAGTCCCGGTGAACCAATAGATGACAACTTGCCAGCATGTGGATGTTCCTAATGGGGAACAAACTCGAAGAAAAGATCATGCAGGAAACTGGTGATAAATATCTTGTCCCAAGCAACTGCGACTCCCACGAGTTTAGACTGCTATTCGGGACAGTGTCACTCTGCCCAAACCAGATCCACAGGAGTTAAAATTGCAACGCATTCAGAAGCCACTCGCCTCGTGAGAGCATCCTGCCTTTAACCATAAACATAATCTCAGTGGTAACCGTGCCATGACCACTGCTCAACACGGATGTGTTTGCACTCCTCTGTAACGCAAACTCGAGCTGAACTGCCTTCGTAAGGATCACTTTAAGCCCGAATGAACGCAAAGGACAACCCATCTCTGCAAACCCCCTCCGTCCCAGTAACCAATGGTTGTTTGGTGATAACCTGAGTTCTCAAGTGAAGGACTTAACGGAAGGCAGAAACCACAGCGGGGGTGTTGAGGAAACAAACGACAACGACACGTCGCTAACCAACCTTACAATACAACCAGACAGAGGCCAACGCTACATAGGAAGCAGGTTGGCTACCACAGTTCAACACCCGAACACCATCCAGAGATAGAGATTCTGGGTCTTTTTTATGCAAGGAGACGCGGCTGAATCAACTGGAGACGCCGCTAACACAAAGAAAAAGCAACAAGAAGATGACCCAAGACAAGAAACAGACGAGAGGGGCAGAAGCAATAGGGCACCAACCTGACCAGGTGTGAGTACTTTACACCAAATGTTTCAAATCTACGGAGGACGATTGGAAAAAGCCATAGACATTGGGAAAAAAAAGAATACTCGATAATTTATCGTGATGCCTAAGTGGCTACAAAATAGGATTTCCAGAATGCTATCCCCAAGGCCAAAACAAACCAGTTGTTCCACACAAATGTCGCAGAGGACGAATTGCGGCAATGGATGCCGAAAATAGAAATTAATTCAAAAAAAGGTGATTGAACTCTCATGATCTATGAAGCACTCAATATGTTCGCCTCTTTTTATTAGACCCAATAGATGGTGGATTTCGATTGATATTGATTGTTATCTGAACTAATTAAAATTTGGTAACACCACCATTTCCAAATGGACACTTTTCCAAACAGCTGTACAACTTGTAACTGAAAATTGTTTTTATGGCCCCTCAATCGACCTTCCGAGAGGCATACTATACATTTTCCGAATTTGCAAAAGGAACATCGAAAATTTTTTGAAATTTTTCTGGCAAGGAAATTTGTGGGGCAATCAAAGCTTTGCAAAATGGTCTTAGTACGGGACCCAGACTTTTCACAAAAATCTTGAAACCAGCCTTCGCTAAGCTTAGGGCTAGTGGTCACAATGGACTCGCTATAATCGATGATTCAATCAATCATAGCGAATCAAAGGTTTAGCTGCGGAAAAATCTTTATTGCGACCAAACACCGGCCGATTACTAAGCCAATTAGGGTTTATTGTCCCCCAGAAAAATCTCAGTTCATTCCAGTACAAGCAATTACAATATCTTGGATTTGTAATTGATTCCAAAAATATGACGGATTACATTCCCTCAGTAAAAACAACAAATAGTCATTTTGTGTACGGAACTTCAAAATGAAGCTAAACCAACTATTAGAGAGGCATGTAGCTAAGGTTATCGGGAAAATTGTTGCTGCTGCTTTCCCGGCAGTCCAATCCGGACCTCTATATTACCGGTAGTTAGAAAGAAAAACACTCGCATTCCAAATGTAACAAAGGGCCATTACGATCGGTACACAATGACCCCTCTCTGAGTATGTCTAGGTCAAATCAAGTGGGATAACAATTGACACATTCAAGTAAAATTGATTAAAACTCGTAAACCACAAATGGGGTTACAACTGATTCTAGTGCATGGGATGGGGGGGGCTACAAACTTCCTACCAACACTGGATGCAGATGGAACCACTCTGAAAGCCTCGCACTTCTTGAATTGCTAGCAGCATTCTATGGTTTACAGTCATTCTGCTCCCACATTAAAAATGTGCATGTCGCCTAAATCTAGACCAACACAACAGCAGTCGCCTATATAAATCACATGGGAGGCAGTAAATCCATGCGATGTAAAGATTAGTATACATGTGGGATGGTTGTGAATCAAGAAATTTGGATTTCGGCTGCACACCTGCACTGGAAAGCACCATACTCGTGATTTTCAAGTCTAGAACATTCAAGGATCAGACACGATGGATGCTCAATAAACTTGTATTCCGAAAGATATCCGAATTTTGGGCACCCCTGAAATAGACTTATTCTATTCTTCGCATCCCGAGTAAACAATCAGGCTTACAAAATATGTACTTTGCTGCTATCCTGGTGTCAATGCCTGTTGATTTAAGGTGCATTCTCACTTGATTGGAGTTCAGCGTACTTTTATGCTTCCCCCCCCTTTTGTATTATCGGCCGTTGCTTGCAAAAAATCAACCAAGACAAAGCAGAAGGTCATTTTGGGTGGCCCCTAACTGGCCCCACAACCGTGGTACCCATGTTTTAGAATATGTGTGTTCAACAACCAATCTTGATTCACAAACATCACAAACACCCACATTTACTATTGCAGCCAATAGCTTCAAGAAATTCATCCTACATTAGCCCTCGAATTTGCTTTGTTTCAGAGTATCAGGACAAAAAGCCTATGAGAGAAACTTTCTACAGCAGCAGTGAAAATTCTTGAACATGCCTGGAGGAAGGAACCCAAAAACAGTATAACTCATACCTGAAAAGATGGTTTCAGTTTTGTTCTTTAGGGGACTCAATAGATTTAGTGCTCCTGTGGAGACGTTTTTCGAGTTTTTGCTGGGACTATTCCATGTTTATAATTTGGGGTACAGTGCGATGAATGCGGCCCAGCCAGATGGCTCATTTCGTCTTGCCTCGTTATTGTTAATGGAACCAACACATTGGTTCTCACCCTCTCATTAGCAAATTTTAATAGAGGAGTGTTTTAATTTTGCGTCCTCCCAAACCATTAAGGTACACATAGATTTGGTGTGGATGTGCGTATTGTATTAAAATCGCAGACCCTGTCTCCAGCAAAGAGCTACATTTGAGAGGCTTACCCTCAAAGTGTATTTTACTTGCTTTAGTTCTGTGGTCAGAAAACCCTAACCCTTTACATACAAACTGAAAATTGACAAGATGGTCATAAAAGCAAATTCTATATCTTTTATGTGATGAATTGGCTCAAACGAGCAAACCTGGAATGAGTTGGTGTTTTAAATTTGAATAGCCTACCCGCCGAAGCCGGAAACTTGTTTCTGGTATATTCACTTGATTCAGGACATTATACAGACAAAAGAGTTAAGGGGTTCGAAAACTCTGTTTTTATCATTTATTGTCGCCCACACAGAGCAGTATCAAAGGATACTAGCGCAGATGCTCAAGACTGTATTCGGCGTCGGTTGGACACCAGCGTGTAATAAATACACTCACAATAGCAAGCATCTACATCACACGGCTGATGCCCAAGTCCCTGTAGAGACTATCTTAGTAGCAAGCAGGGTGGGCAAATGATGACAGGCATTCATGCGGTTTTTATAAGAAAAACCTTCAGGAGTGACAGTCCTTTGACCAAATGCCCTATTCTCAAGAAGTAAATGTTTTTATTAACAATTACTTGACAAGAACTCATACATTGAACTAGTCAAATTTTTGCAAGTGTTATTGAAACCAAGTGTTTGATAGTCACTGCAAAACAGTAGTGCAAAGCTTGACTTTTTCATATACATGTAACAGCCCGGAAAGTCCCACAAATTGTAAAGTGAACAAAATGGGCAGTGTTTTTACTGATTACATGTATTCAGGTTCCATACATGTACAGTTTTCTGAAAACATGAACTACAGTTTTCAACAGTTTCTGAAAGTTTTTGGAGAAGTATCTCCCAGAAGTTGTTGACTTGGCAATGTTTATTAAAATTGTCAATTTGTTTCAGTGAACTGAAAATTGTTTTCCTTAGTCACCGATTCCTGTATTATTGTTCAGGTAACTTGCGAGTATTGATATGAGCCCATATAGGGCTTTTAAAGGCTTTCACGTATATCTCGCGAGATTTACGAAATAAAATAGAAGAATTAAACAGAACTTACCTTTTGAAGTTCAATCTTATTTTATGAGGAATCTAGTGAGAGATTACGTGCCTCCACTCCCAGCCCCTCAATAACTTCACAGTGTGTTTTTCTTAATCTTTCTAGTTTTATTTTCAGAGACCTACTATGGTCTCATATCACTTTAAAGATTGCCATACATGCGCTAAGCGGATCTTCACTATCTCTCACTCCGATCCGCTAAAATAAAGATTGAACTTCAAACGTAAGTTTTCTCGTTTATCTTCTCTTTCACATGCCCCACACTTTTGGTGTTTGAATTTGTTTTTCACGGTCCAGTCAAACCAATTCATATCGTGTAAATTAGGTCACCACCTATAAGCACATTTGGATAGTGTACGATGACTTTTGGTGATTGCCCTTTTGGTGATGCATTTTGAAGAGCAATTACAAACAATTGAGTTGCTTTCAATTGCTTGTAAATTGCCATTCAACTTCAGAACTATTTCCTTTTTCAACATTGCTTTATCGTTGCTGGTCTGACTGTACCCTTATAAGGAACCCCTTGCGGACTGCAGACTGGCCACTAGCGGACTGCCAGTCGTGAACCTCCCCCAGGAGGTGTATTAACCCGGACTACCATCGGACGTTTTCCCGTCAGGAGGCGCTGCTTCAAACTGCCGGTTGGACGTTAATGTTTTCCGCAATTTTTTCTGCTGGGGGAAACGTCCCCAACCGTAATGCAAGTCCAACAGTGCCTGTAATTGCTTATATGCTTGTAATTGCCGTCGGACTTCAGCAACTACTTCACTTTCAACATTGCTGCAAACTGCCGGTTGGAAGGTGCTTGCTGTGAACTGCCTGTCGGACGTTAACGCTTTTCCACATTGTTCCGCTGGTGGGAAACAATCCCACCAGCAATGTAAATCACTAATTGTTTGTTATTGCCCGTCAGACTTGTCAACCCCTAACGTTGTTATGGTATATAGATATGCCAAACACATCAAATGAGACTTGTATCACTTTGTTTGGATGTAGTACACAGATAACATACCTTGGGATCTAACAAACAATTTCCAGATCAGACTTTATTATTAAGTTGTCGATGTTTGTATATGAAGGACATGGATTTGAGACTAGCTATCAAAGCTATCGGTCCCATATACAAGCAATTAATACCTGCAATATCACGTCATTGGTCTAAAAGAGTATGGTGATTACCCGGCCACTGGCTTCCAATTGCACTCCTGGCGAATGAACCCCATGAAATAGCTTCCTCTAGAGGTCTTTCTTGGGTTATCCAAGACAATTCCATATAAATACAAAAATCGAAACTACTGGCTGAACTCCAATGCAGACACACCAACATGCATTCCATATACTGGGAAAAAAATGTTGATAAAAGGAGAGAAGCGGAGGTAGGAATGAAGCAGAGTAGAAAGTGGTTGGTGGTGGAACGGAGGTTCTTTCGTTTGTTCTTCCTCTAACGATCCTCTTCTGGAGCGGTATCCTTGGCAGTTTTTTTTAAGAGTTGACCATTGTTCCTCAATGTCCCCTGTGGATTAGTTTATTGTGTTTTTTTTTTCCTTTTTTAGTCAGAAAAATTTGATTGCACAAATCCACAATAAAAAAAGAAATGCTGGCAGTGCAGTTACATAACTTAATGTTTGCGGTTTCTTGATTTTCCGCGCGCTCGCTATAATTCGAAGAAGATAAGCTCTGGGGGCCGCCCAGCCTATCTTACCACTTGACCTCACATGACTCTTTGACCTCATCAACAAATGAGGGATTCCTTGGGTACCTATGACTCCAGTTTGAACTTCAACTTTTTAATTTATGTCAATTACATCTTTATCCTATTTTTTTAAACTTGACCTTGGCACCTGACCTTTGACCTTGGCACAATGACCTTTGACCTCATCAACATAATGAGGATCCCATGATGACGCTATACCCAAGTTTGGTTCAATTGCACTTCAACTTTTTCATTCAGGTCCACTTTAAAAGAAACATTTTAGTGACACATACACACACACATATCATACACACCCATTCACAAAACGGATTTCAAAGTGGTCCGGCCTGCCAGCTATGCTGGTGGCCCACAAAAAATAGCATCGTGAACATGACGTGATGTGACGCAATGTGTGACACACAAAAAAAAATCTACACTTGATCTGGGAAATGTATGCATACCTTCGCTCCAAGTTTGGCAGCTCTTTCCACACGACCGGACACGGTTTCCATGTGGAGCCTGTCTCAGTAGAAGGTCACTGAACACTGCAACTACACTAACATCTGATGCTTTATTCAGATCCCCCATTCTCTGATCAACTGCTTTGGTACACTTGTCTTAGAAACAAAGCTCCCTAATGGTTGTGATTGATACTAAGAGTGCTTGCACGTAACATATCTGTAAATAAACTATAATGGTTCATACTTTAAAACACTCAGCCCGGAGCAATGTCCTATCACAAGTAGGGCCTGTGAAACTCATTTACCTTAGCACGGACAACGCCAAGAACGCTGTTATCGCACACGTGCAGTGTGGAGATAGATGGTTTATGATATGAAAGTAAGTGACTAGTTAGTCCACAAGATTGCTTTGTAGCCAGGACTTTATTTGGGGGGGGGGGTGCGGATTTGCCAAAAGTGGACCTTTTCGCGAGGGGGAACAGTTTGTAAATGTACCGACAAACCCATTTGTTTGGCTCCATATTCAGCACACCCTTAAAAGCAACAGATTTTAGTAAGCACGCTCGATATATCGAATATATTGAAATACCGGATTTTTATTAATCCGAAACAAAGCGGTGAAGTTCAGCATGATAAAGTGGACATTTGCCATTCTTGGGGGTGCGTTGCACCCCCCTACCCCCTGCCACACCCTGCCTTCTTTTGATTGTAACACATATGGAAAGAGTATCCCACAAATTGCAATTTCATCTCTTACAAAACAGGGAAAAAGAAAAGAGAAAACAATACTACAGATAAACAAAGCTTCTATTTTGGATTTAGATTTTTTCTTGCTTTAAATAGCATGATTGAACATGTAAATGTTACAATTTGGACCACTCTCTCAGGTTAGCATGATGTCAAGTCCACAACATTTGAATACTGCACTCAAAACAGTGACGGATAGTCGGACCGAGGGCCTCGCCCAAACAGAGTTTCCTCTTCCATTATTATAGACTCCCTAGCAACAGTCTAATTGCAGAAATTGACCATATGACCTTAAAATTATGTATGTAAAAAATTAAGGGGGTGGTCAATATTTAACCAGAAGCTACAAGAGACCCCTTCCCAATTACTCATCTAACTTTCGGGTACATTTCTACCTAGGGAGCAGAAGTGGTTTTTCGGGCCACATCTGCTGTCACAGCAAGTGTATACCATAAATGTCTTGAGTCTGAAGAATACAATATGGGTGGGCCATTTGCGAACATGGATGTTAAAGTGCCCTTTGACCACAGAGAAGGTCACCCCTCTTTTCCATTTATTCAGAAAAATATGGACCAAAATGTCTAAAACTACTGAAATTGTTAAAAAAACACCTCTTTTATGAAACTATACATTGAAATCTGGTACATTTCATGGGTTAAAATAAATTCAAAAATAATGTCATAACAATTTTGAAGATCAGGTTAAGCCTCAACCAACACCCCCCACCCTTATCCATAGATACCCACACCCCAATTGCATCCACACCCACATTTGTCTATGTAAAAACTGACCTTGACTGATTTTGACAATTTTTACCAAAAAAGTAATTTGGCATGGGATTTTTTTAAAAAAAGGTTTAATTGACATTAAAAGTGTATCAAGGTATATTGAGATGGATGTTGTTATGTATAAAAAGTAAATACACAGCACACTTCTGTGACCGAAGGCTTTTGACATATGACCCTTGAACTCACCGGCCGCATTAAAATTGGACAATTTGAGTGATTTTGTCAATTTTTGCCAAAAATGACCATGTTTCATCATTTTAATCAAATTCTTACATTTTAAAAAAAAAAAATGTTTTTAACTACTCTATTATTGGTTAAAACAGCACTTATTGCTCCCAGAAATCCTCTTCAAATACACACAATAGAAACCACCAGGGAGTCTGTAATTACATTGTTTGCAGGGAAGGGCTGGATGACAGTGACCAATTTAATTGCAACACACTGGTGCATACACACAAGCATTACGTAGGAAATGGGGTGAACGTAAACCGTGCCAAACAAATAATAGGGAACCAATGCGATTGGCCAATCTCAAGAAAATAAGCCAGAGGCTGGTCATCCCCCTTCTACCCATTAAAGGGTAAGGTTACCCAAGGCAAAATATGCATAGCCGAAGGAGTGATGATCCAAGCCCCTGGACAAGCCAAACCAACGCCACCAACCTGTGGTGCACCCTTCAGTGCACCCAACCTGAGGGGACCCCAACCCAGTACCCAACTTGGGTGGGAGGGTTGGGATTTTCGGAAACCATACCGCAATGTCTTCCTTCAAGCCGGATTGTACAAAAAGGAGGCAAAAATAACCCACATACAGACAAAATTCGCGGGAACCCCAAGTTTTAACTAGCCACCGCTGATTGGTGGCCATGTCACAAGGCCGTAACATACCGAGGTAACACCAGCCCCAATTGGCCGATGACATACTTTTGGGCAAGGTCACATGGGCAATTACATGGAGTGGACTCACACCCTCAGACAGAAGCCCAACGAAAGTTGATTGGGGGGAACCACCCCTGGAGTGATTCAGGGACAAAAATTTGCTTCAATTAGACGTGGCAAATGAAGCTTTGATTGCTCCCAGAAATCACTTCTTTCAAATACACACAATAGAAAAACAGGGAGTCGGTACTTACAGGGTTTGCGGAAGGGCCTGGATAGACAGGGACCAATTTATTGACAACACATGGTGATACACACAAGCATTTACAGTAGGAAATCGGCCCGGTGACTTAAACCGGGCCAACACCAACATAGGGAACCAATGCGATTGGCCAATCTCAAGAAAACTAAGCCAGAGGCTGGCTTCATCCACCCCTATACCCATACAGGGTAAGTTACACAAGGCCAAACATTATGCATAGGCCGAAGGAGGGATGATCCACGCCCCTGGACAAGCCAACCAACGCCACACACAAGGGTAACCAAAGGGAACCCTTGCCCGCCACCACGAAACCAAAGCCCACCCCTAGTGGTAAGGGGGTTGGCTGACAAGGCGGGACAAACCACCAGACCCAATCCCCAAACAAACCAAAGAAACCGAAGGCACAGGAGAGGAAACCCCGCAGATTTTTTGATTTGATGATGAATGGTGATGAAAGACCCTTGTGTGCCATTAGGCTCGTTACAGAAATACACATGGCAGGGGCACAAAGGGGGCTGGGCCCCCCACAGTTAGATACAACCCCTAATGAAATGTTGGCACGATTTGGTGCTGTGCCCACGTTTACTCAAAACCAACTTACCAAGCACATGTATTTGCAACCAGCATATGCCTATGTGGTACAGGGATCTTGCATGGAATTTTGCTGCAGAGCTCCCCATTTAATTAATAAGAACAGGAAACTATAACTGCAACCATGCAGACATACACCAGGGCATAATGTGATACCAGACCTCACACTGAAGGGTGCACACTTTCTGTGCAGCCATTTACTTGAATGGACAAAAATGCACGGCAAGTTGGACTACAGCCATGCAGACACCCTGCCTTGTGCATGGAAAAACAAACATTGGATTTTGTGTCGTCTGCATTTTTAGCAGGAAGGACACTATACGGATGGCCTTTCCCGTGCGAGATGTGGCCATAACAAAGGCTTAAACAAGGCATGTTCCACACAAAACACATTACTGCTACTACCTTAATGGCCAGAATGACCCACTACACACAAAACACAAAACATTTTTGATATTACTTCAAATTGGTCAGAAGGACCACAGAGTCCAGGGCTATATGGGGCGATTTGGACTGACCCACTAGAGGCTTCGAACACCATTTTGTGAAGAACTTGGAGAAAAACACTGGTGAAGACTTAATGTGGGGAGTACACATATTGAACTTGACCCCCATATGACCTTTGACCTAATTCATTGAAACAACGGAGAGGTTAAACCGTGCACATTTCCACCAATGCATTGACTGGGTGCCTTATGCCGGATACGAAGAAAAGAAAAAACACTGGCCCAAGGCTGGTTGGTCTGGTTTGTAAAACAAAGTGACCTCTGATGACCCCTGTGGGAACTTTGACCACGTTTTAGAAAATCTGTTAAAGCTACATCCCTTGCTCACAAAGGGCGTTACGGCAACCAAGGAGCCCAAAACTGACCACTAGCCAGGATTAATGCAGGAGGTGCTGCTATGTACACAGATGACCTTTGACACCTATGTGACCTTTGCACCGATATTATTAAAATAAAAGGTTTATAATTACCCTTTTTTCATATGTAATCACTGAATGACTTTGTATGTGGGCAAAAGACCACAGGCCCAAAGCCCCCATAATTTTGAGGTGTGAGCCGGTCCATTTCTGATGAACCCAGGTTTTTTTGTTTGAAGCCTATAACAATTTCCCACATATTTTCACTGATGCAACTCATACTTTGACAAAAGAGCCACTGCCCCACAGTCCATAGGAGTGTCAACAGGTTGACCGTGAGACCTTATGTTGAACTACATTCACAAACTGACTTCATTGGCAAACTGTGATGGCAGACACAACCGTTTTCAGGAGCCTGCTTGTATTGTTATTATTAATATACCTGTTTTGCCTGGACTAGCCCGCCAGCTCTGGTCAAAAATGAATGGGAAAACATGGACACGCGTTTAAAGCTGAACTGTGCACCACCAGAGGACACAGTCTACACACCATGGAACACATTTTAATACTTTATTTAATTATTTGTTCATATGTGGTGGTGATGAACTGGACTTTGGAACAACATTTGCACAGGCGGAACAACCAAAAGATGAGGTGATGCCTAGGCAGGACGCACCCACAAGCGGTGCTAAAAGCTGTGACAACGCCAATATTATTATTTTTTTAATTATTATTATTTTTTTGTATTCTATTGTTTGCCCAATTCATTGTTATCATTATGATATCCAATGCTACCCATGATGGCTGCAAATTAAACGTGCCATAACATAGATGCAGCTTAGGTTGGCCTCAACAGACAAGACTTAAGATAAAGGGCTTTACTGAGCATGGGTTAGGTCGGATAGGTGGCCCAATACTGGCTTGTAATCTGACCAGATATTTAAATACACTTGCAACAGATATGCAACCCGTTTCTCCAGATAGCCTGCAAGAGAGGGGGGCACCAAAACAATGGTGCGAAGATGTGGCCAAGATCAACGCTAGTGGCTCACGGCCAGGGGACTATCGACCTCAAACCATACCTATGAAATGAGAAAAAGATAGCTAGTGTACATTAAAAATATGGGGTACTCAAAGAGATGTTGACTAGTATTAGCACCAGCATTAGTTTCATAACTATTCTCCATCACCGACGATCTGGGCCAAGCCCAGCGAAACGCCGATTTTGTCGACTGGTTCACCAGATAATGCTGACACTCATAATTGGTGTTTGGTAACCTGTGAAGTAAAAGCTGAAAACAAAAGGAGAGGCCTTGGCCAAGTAAGCTGTTTTCTGGCCATAAGTGTATGTAATCCATTACCTTTGCCCGCCTTGGATGTTCTAATAGATAATCTCTCTACATATTTTATTCTTTCCTAAGTGCCCAACCCACCAATTTAGAAATAATATTAGACGAAAACAATTGCAGGCAAAAAAACAAGGCGGTTCTCGAACCACAAAGGTCCCCCCCGCCCGTCGCGATAGTAATGAGGGAAATATAATTTAAGATCACAGGGAGGAATGTGATGGAAAAAGAGGTTCTCAAACTACTGAGGCTGCTGCAATAGCAGTTGCAATTTGAGGGTATCAAATGTTGACTACATTTGACATACACTACTTTTATTATTGGACCCTTAGATGACCCTACTTGAACGCCATTTATAAGACCTTCACAATTTCGGTTTAGAAATGTTGGACACATCCACAAGTTTCATGGAACCTACCACATATGAGTTAGTGACTGAATAACCCCACGACCTTGGACATGACTTCACAATTTTTGGCACTGAATACTGACAACCATCAGTTGTCATGACCCTCTACCAGGTGTAATGGAATTGACTTGGATGACCCCACATGACTTGAAATGACCATCAAAATTTTGGCACTGAATGTGACCACCACCCACCAAGTTTCTCATCATACCAACAGACTTAGTGATTTGACCTTTGACTGAACCCACATGACATTGAAATGACTTCAAATTTTTTGCACTGAATGCTGACCCACACCAACCAAGTTTCTCATCCTACCACCTACTTAGATGGTTTGACCTGAATGACCCACCCTGACCTTGAAATGACTTCAAATTTTCGCAGTGAATGTGACTACACCCACCAAGTTTCATCACCTACCACATTGACAAGGGCTATAGCAATTTAATTCCATTTGACCTTGAAGGACCCCGTATATGACCTTGAAATGACCATCAAACTTTTTTGGCACTGAATGTTGACCACACCCACAAGTTTCATCATCCTAACCCATACTTAGTGATTTGACCTTGAAGACCCCCCACAGGACCTTGGAAATGACCTTCAAATTTTTTGGGAATGGAATGCTGACCACCCCACCAAGTTTAATCATCCTACCACCTACTTTATGGTTTTGGTTGACTTGAATGACCCCACATGACATGGAATGACCTTCAAATTTTCGGCAGTGAATGTGACTACACCCACCAAGTTCATCATCCTACCACATTTGACAAAGGGCTATAGAAATTTATTCCCTTTGACCTTGAATTGACCCTGCATGAAATTTGAAATGGACCTTCACATTTTTCGGCACTGATGTTGACTACACCCACCAAGTTTCTCATCCTACCACATTTGACAAGGGCTTTATGCAATTTAATTACATTTGACCTTTGACTGCCCTCTGCATGACCTGGAAATGACCTCAAATTTTTTGGCACTGAATGTGACCACACCCACCAAGTTTCATTCATCCTGCCACAATTTCCAAGGCTTATAGCAATTTCATCCCATTTTGACCAAATTGACCTATTTTTGACCATATTTGACTTTGACCCCATGCCACATTGACCCATCTCCGAACCCATCCGCCGCCTACTTGAGCGAACATCTATGGTGACAAAGATGGGACACCAATACTTGCTAAGATAAAAAGATATCGTGTTACAAGGTTTAGCCCTTACACCATACTTTCCTTGAACATAGACGATGACCTTTGGACCCAGACACATGACCCAATTCAGATCCAGGCCAACATGTACTTGAGGAACATCTATGTTGCCAAAGATGACACCACGCTGCTTAGATCCACAGATATCGCGTGGGACACACACACACACACACACACCACGCCAAGGACGGAGAGCATTTGTATATAGTCCCCTTCGCCAACAAAGTTGGCGGGGGACAAAACAACAGAAGTTGGCGGGGGGGGACAAAAAAAGGGGCACTGCCCTGGGTTAGTATTGAAAAAACCACCATGGAGATGAATACCAGTTAGTGCATGTGATTGGTTTTTGTGGTAGCCATTTCAGACTACCTGGCGGAAGAGCTTTTTTGAAGGCATTCCCAGAATATACGAGAAATAAACACATAAAGAGGTCTAAAGACCATGACTATAAGGAAGTAGTTCCTACGCCGATTGAACCCTATGGATAGCAAGCAAGCTCATGTGGCCTCGCATAAAGCGAAGGGATTGGACAGCATCTCCCCCTTACCAATATTTCTACCATGGGTACTACAAACTTTGGAGGATGTTGCCAAAACCTATTCTGGAAGGACCCTCGATATGCCTTCAAAATGGAGTGCACAGAATGGATGACCTGGCCTTGGAAGTTGGACAAGGAAAATGTTTGATTTTGTAGTTGCTTTTTGTTTGAAAATATATTGTTGGTTAGTTTGTGCCCAATCATTCAAACAACATTTCTTTTTTTTTACAAACCTTCATGTGCAAACATTGGGGACAACCACTATTCACTGTACCCAGTAATAAGTTATGGGAAAATTCCGTTCCCACCTAACAAATTTATAATATTAATTTTATGCAAATTGAAATAGTCTACTCAACTAGAATAACATATATATGAATATTAATTTGAATAAACTATAAGAGCACATTATAACTAGTGAACAATCAATTTTTCCCTCACGTTCATTTAGTGTATTATAATTATCAATATTATAATATTGCCTAAAGTGGAATGGGGGAAATTTGCTCTTGTTATTCACCCATTGTGCTTTGGGGCGAATAGACCTTCCCCTTAACGCCCTCCCGTTGTATTGCGGTTTATGCAGTTTTGGGTAATAAAGGGTAGAATATAATATACAATGAGTAACAAAGGATAGAAAATGAATTTAAAAACTTAAGAGCCCATTATAAACCTAAATGAATATTTTAACAGTCCGCCCCTAACATCATGTGAGTATTATTGTTATTACCCTTTTTTTTTTTGTTAATTTCATTTGGTTTTGTATTTTTTTGTTTGCTTTTGTAATTAAGCTGAAACCTAATGAATGGGCAGGGTGCCCTGATCCCACGATGCAACCCGGCAGGGCCAATCATGGGATCTATCTCCAGTCCATTCTAAAACGAACCAGACCAGGCGTGGCCCTTAAAGGTGTACCACGAGGTGCCTCCCAGCTGAGTGCCCATCAGTCACTCCTCCAGAGACGGAGGTCTACACCCCCCCCCCCCCCCCCCCCCCCCCAACCCAGAGTTAGAAGAAGTGCCCAGAGAAACCATGACGCGTTGATATGGGATTAGGCCAAAGCGGTGAGCGTGCAGGACCCTCTACCCAGGAGTTACAGCTAAGGTAATGGTAAGACCCACACTAATTTCCTATGCACGACCCCTGGTACAAATACTAGGCCTTTACCTTGACTGGACCAAGTCCCGCTTGCAACTGCACAACTTAGACATCATGTCAAGAATGTTTTAGTTTGTGGGGGGCATTTTTTTTTTTCTTGTTTTTGGATGGCATTCCCATCTTGAACGGGCCATGGCGGCTGCTAACCACTGTCCTAACTATTCCATTTATTTTGATTTTATATGTAACCATGCAGAACATTTTATTTAGTTTGAGATTTTTTTTTTCTTTGCCAAATTTTATCTTGTGTTTTTTATTATATTATTTATTAAAGGGGGATGGCCGAGTTAAGTCAATAAATTTTCATCTGATAAGAATGATATACCCAAAACGCATCTGTAAAGTTTTCGCGCCGATATTTCGAGCCGTTTTGATGTGGCGCTAAAAACGTGGTATTTTAATCCCCATAGTACGTGTAAAATTAATATGGTCGACCAAATGGTGCAAATTTTCGCTCATTACATCCAAACCCCAAACTCTTAGCCCAAATTGCACAGGGTAAATGAGAAAAAAAAAAAAAATAGTAGTTTTTCTGATACCAAAATGTTGACCACTTCCGGTATGATAAAATCTTGGGGTTCCTGGGAGAGGCTATTCAGCGAGAGGGGCCATGAAATTGAAGTGTGGAATAAAGGGGAGTTTCGCTATGCTATGCACGATTGTTGATGTAGGGGAATTATCATCCCCTTAAGTTATCCTTTGTTGCGCTTTATTCCGTAAAAGGATTGATATTAATTTTATGGCAAAATTAGTTCTAATCTCCAGAAATAACACATATATGATATTCATTTGACGAACTGTAAAAGCTCATTATACCTAATGAATAGTTAATTTCCAGTAAGTCCATTCTGTTGTGATTATTATTATTGTATTATTATTTATTTTTACCCCATCTGATTCTACAAACTGTACTGTGGCAACATTCCATGTTGATTGGTTTTAGTTTTTTAATCGAAACAATTAAAAGTTAAAAATTATTTATTTTTTTAATCAGTTTATTTTTTTTATTTTTTTTATTTATATTATAACTTTATTATTCTTATTTGTTATTAGGCTATTGTAATATTAATCACACCCAGTTTTGTTTGCTAAGTTACATGGGTAGATTGTAGTGTGGATAGTGGAAATGGACATCCACATTTACTATGTACCCCTGCGGTCAAGAATTGGGGCGCGAGTGTGTAAGTGACTTGAAAGGGTACCGCCCAAAAAAAACGTGCCCATAAGGGACACGGTCGTTAACTTGACCAGTGTATGGTATGGGGCGGGGGAATACCCGGCAATTCTTGCAAAATAAAAGTCTAGGCCATAAACCAGCGTGGCATAACCTCAGCATAAACAAAACGCTCCGCCTCGGGTGTTCCAAGGAACACTACCACCCCCCGCTGCGGGGCTTCCCTATTTTTGCGCAAAAGGCGCAATGAGGCCGGGCGTGTACCAAATATACCCACCCGGGTAGGCAGCATGTAAGTTTTACCAAGAGCGACAAGTAACTCCGATAAACCTGTTGAATGCAACCACAAACATTTTGGTCGGGGGGGCACGGGAAAGTTTATTTGGTAACTTAAGAACTGCGCAAAAACCGGTTTGAGAAAGGAAATAGCAGGGACCCTTCTGCGAAACCAGGGAGCCCCAATATTTATCGAAATAACTGCATTAAATATATGGCATCGAATTCCCAACTAGACCCAACATCCATACCCTTCGCAAATGCGAAGCTTGCGGGAGTCCCTGCTTTGGGATAGGGAACGACACCACTTGCAGCTTGGTTGAAAGATTTTAAAAGCTGCACTTGAGGCGCGGCTGTTGGTCGTGACAGTGATGTTAGGTTTAAAGGGTCCCCGGTTGCCCATAATGTATTTTCTCATTCACTTTCAAATTTATACGTGGAGGTGTGGGCGACACAATTCATTTGCTTTTAAATAATAAAAAATGGGACGGCGTGGGAGGTGTGGGTGAACAGTCACTAAAAATAAATAATACATGGATGGGTAGGCCTGGTTATGACTCGTTTATCAACAACACGGGGTAGGGAATCTCGATATTCCGAAGGTTCGTTATTCGCACGTTTCGTTGTTCCGAAGTTCGATTTCTCGATATTCCGAATTAAAAAAGGGTTCGTTATTCCGAATCTTAATAGGGTTCGCTATTCCGAAGATTAAGAAGGGTTCGCTATTCCGAATACTAAAAAAGTGGTTCGCAATTCCGAATCTCAAAAAAGGTCCGTTATTCCGAATATTGAAAAAGGTTCGGTATTCCGAAACCAAAATACGGGAGTGTTCGTTATTCCGATGGTCAAAAGAGGTCGCTATTCCGAATGTGGGTTTCAATTGAGCAATGAATATGATGAATTATCTGAATGCTTTGAGCTGATGATGCCAAGAAAATAAACACCACACACGCATTTAATATGTAGTATTTTTTATTTCACATTTTGCAAAAAAACAAAAAAAAATCTCCTCTGTTTTGGTGATGATGTCACCAATCGAATTCGGCACATTTTTATGTGGGTAAATATTATTTTTTTGGTATAGGCATGATAGATAAAATTAGATCAGTGCCGCCATTTTCCATTCTAATAATAACTGCATCCCGTTAGTTGGAAATACAAATAAAAGTGTTAGAATTGTTTAAGGAACAAAGAATCAATCATGCAATAATGTGCAAAAAACAAAATTCGGAATAGCAAACCTCTTGTGAAATTCGGAAATAACGACACGGTATTGGGTTTAGGATACCGAACCCGTTTTCAATCTTCGGAATACCGACCCCTTTTCAATATTCGAAATAACGAAACTCTTTTGAGATTCGTAATAGCGAACCCGTTTAAAGATCGGAATAGCGAACCCGTTTTAAAATTCGGAATAGTGAACCCTTTCAAGATGGAAATAGCGAACCCTATTTCGGATACCGAACCTTTTTAAGGATTCTGAAAAGCGAGATGCTAAAAACGCGTGGTCGGAAAAAAAGTAACCTTCGGAACAACGAACTTCAGAACAATGAACCTTCGGAATTACGAGAAGACCCCAACAAACACATGTAGGCAAATCTATGCATTACCAAAGTGAGTACGTTAAATTTACAACAAGAGCATTGTTACGCCTCTGCCCTGGGCCAAATCTCCTAACACAGTGCAATCTAGTGGAGCCCAAAGCTTGCTACAGAGCCCGAGAAAGAAATACATTGGGAGTGTAAAAGTGTTGAATGGGCGTTTGTACGCAGCCACCTGCGCTACATACCGGGTGCTATGCTATGCGTAAATCAGTTTTAAGCGCCAAATTTGGATTTTTGGCATACAAAGCAAGTACCCTTGTACGATTGATGGACAATTAATAAGCCTTGACCTGGTGAAGGGCACAGCGCAGAGTTAGGAATTTTCTTAAAAGCGTAGCACGTGATTTGAAGATGTTTACAAGCATTACTTTTACAATGTATTGGCCAGAAAACCCACACGAACGAAAACCTCGGGTGCGATTAGCCCCTATAAGAGCGCTGTACAAAATCACTACATGTGACGTAATCCGGCTAGATGCCGGTGGTGAGCAAATTGGGTTTGCTGCCGTCAATGCAGTGTAAACTGGGCCCGTTGCGCAATGGTTAAACCGCGCGAGGGATTGAAACCAAGCGATGATGCTGGAAAACTGTGAGGGCATCTGGGGCCCTGCCTGCCTGCAAGCATTACCCCAATTATTATCCTTTATTACCAATTTACACGTTTTACGGACCTCCCACGAAACTGATCAGAGAATCATGCAATATAGGTTTTATACGGGAGCTTGAACTCCACCCGGGACAATTTTGCTAAGGTTAGGGAAACAACTGGATAATTGACGTAGGACGGTGCTGTTCTGACAGGATCATCCAGGGGGTGTCGATGGTTCACCAACTTGTACGGGGTTAGTGAGTCGGTATCCTCGCTCCTTCCACACTCCGAGATACTTCGTTTCTTACGTCTATGTCCATCATCGTCCAGTAGAGCTCCATTTGAAGCAACATCACCTTCGATAGCGCTAGAACCAAGATCACGGGTGGATGACGGAGAAAGAAGAAATTCTTTCCTTTGAGATATGAATGTCCATAGTAACAAACGCTCCAGAGTTTCATTGTCCATCATCGTCGGGATAACAATTCCGTTACATATATCGTTCATCAGGTTTGGTCCAGTTCGTCACTGCGACTTTTCGTCAATCAGACGCAGTTTCTTTCATAATGTAATCGGAATGACTTTACGTTACGGTATGGCCCTATGTGAATATAGCCATATGGAAACCCATATCTCCGTTGGAGAGTCATTGCTACTAAGCAGTAAGTTGATCAGGTTGAAGTTTCTTTTACTACGAAGAGCTACGGCTTTCGTCTGACCGCGATGCGAGTAGTCCCAAATAAAAACGTTCATCACCGGTAGAGTTCCTTTTACTCATTTTACTATAGTCTTTCGTTTTCTCCCCGTTCTGAGTAGCCAGTGCTTGAATTTCGATCTGCCTTGGTGAAATCTCAGTCCGGGACAAACTTAACACTGTTCATCTTTAGTGTATCAGAAAGTAGGTTCAAAACCAGATTTTCGGAAAACCCTACCGCACTGATCTTCCTCCAGCCGGGATTGTGACAAAAAGGAGGCCAAAATTACCCATTCAGACAAAATTCGCGGAAACCCAAGTTTTAACTAAGCCCCTCGCTGATTGATTGGTGGCCCTGTCACAGGCCGTAACATACGAGGGTGGTACACCAGCCCAATGGCCGATGACATCCTTTGGGGCACGTCCCAATGGGCCAATTACATGGAGTGGACTACACCCTCCGACAGGAAGCCCAACGAAAGTTGATTGGGGGACCCCCCTGGAGTGATTCAGGGACCAAAAAAAAATTGCTTCATTAGACGTGGTAAATTGAAGCTTATTTTTGGTGAGTGGTAGATTATTAGGTGGGCAGTTACCATGGCAACCACAATTTAAAACCTTATTTTTAAGCCAAATGTTCAGTCATTGAGGCTAAAAATGGGTTGTTTTGTTAATTGGCCTTGCCATGGTACTGTCCAACTTGAGGATTCTACAACTGGCATTAAGTTAAAGTTCTCGTATATTCAAACAACATCAGTTGTAAAAGAAATGTTTATAATGCAAAAAAAAAGGATCAAAAGTTATGAAAACTTGCCAATTTTGGGCCAAAAATGAGAAAAAATGACCAAAATGTGACCTTTTCCGTCAGCCAGCAAGTTTCTAGACATCGTAAGTCAAAAACGTAGGTCACAGATGTGAAGTTTGTGATTGACTTTTTAGTTCAAAACATTCATTGAATACACTGCGTATACATTTGTGTTGATTAAATCATTTTCCTAGAAATATCACCATTGTAAAAATTACTTCTGGGGTGGAAATGGACCAAATCAGTAATGGACAATATTTGACATGCAGTCAACTTTGGGTGTGCGGACAGAAAATGGGGTGGGGGTGCTGTTGGTGGGGCAAGGTTGCCTTCTTTGCTAAATCAGTGGAAATATTGCAGAGAATTAATTCCTAGGTTCTTTTGAAATGAATTACACAAGTGTTTGTTGTATAATTCAAATAGGAGGCTGGTTTCTTTAGTGTTTTTGAAGAAAGAATTTTTGCCTTAAATTTCACATTGGTGAAAAGAGGTTTTGACTTTCGTCCTTCTGTGGGTCAAAGGTCACTTTAACATCCACATTTGGCAAGATGGCTCACCCAGATTTTATTCCACAGACTTTCAGGAACAAATTTTGGTATATGAATTGTTGTGACAGCAGAGGTGTCCCAAAAAACCCTTAAAATCAGGCCTTTGCTCCCTAGGACTTGCTCATGAGGTGGAGTGCCAAAAAAAGAGGAGTTTTCACAGTCAATTTACAATTTTTTGCAAAACATTTAGATAAGGGGTTGTCTCAGAAAAATCTGAAGTGACACAATTTCATTTTCATCCAGGATTGTGATTTTGCCATGGATTCTCAACAACAAATGTTGACACTGGGTTTAATTCCAACTTCAGAGGGAAAGGGCAAGTCAATGCGACCTTTCACATGCACTATATGCACCCCATTTAATAATAATTGTACATCTGATATTTACAGGACTGTATTAACCATATTGTACTTGTTTGAATAAAAAGGATGGTTAAATGATTCACAATCACGACGAAAAAAGGGGATCAATGTTAAGCGGTAAAAGGGGTGATTTTTTACACAAAAAACATGAATGGGGGAATTGTCAACTTTTCACAACACGATGTGTGTCACCCCACTTTTAATTAAGACATGTTTGTAGCATGGACCCCATGACAGTGGCGTAGCTATGGATATGTTGGCGACCGGGGCAAAGAATGGAGGTCAAGGGGCGGAAGCACGTCCGGGGGTGGAGAACGGAAGCTTTCGAGTTTTAGCATGCTTGAAGCTTCAGAGAGCTCTCAGTTAGCTCATTATTATGAAGCAAATGATTCTATATGCCCCTGGCGGGGCCCCACCCAGCAAACATTCCACTATTGGCCCAGTACGGACCACTATTTTTTTACTAACGCAGTTTCAATGGTCCAATCTTGGCAGGTTCTATTGGACCTGTAAAGTTTTGCTCACCGGAATTCAACTGGTCCAGTTGAGAATGCCATTACTGGCCCAGTTCTGGATCCAATGGACCCAGTAAAGGTCCACTTATTTGTACTTTTACTGGGATAGTAAGTCTGCCATTATAAACGGCAGTGGCCCTAAGCTGGCCATTTCGTTACCATACTGTCTGGGCCAATTATGGTCTTCTGATTTTGGGCCTGTGTGGGCCATCACTTTAAGTACTCCAATTATGTTGAGCACTAATTAGCAATTAAAAATTGCATTCACTACCAAAGAAGCTCTCGGGTTTTAGGAGTTTGAGTGCTTTGGAGAGCTCTCAGATATATCATTATCTACAAAGCAGATGAATTCTATCTACTGTCCCTGGGCTAGGTGGCGGAGCCCCCAGAAGTTGTCAGGTTTTTGCAGGTTTGAGATGCTGGGAGAGCGTTAAGTTATCTCTTTTCATGAAGCAGATTGACTAGACTGTCCCTGCGAGGTCAGGGGCGGAGCTCCCCGGAAGCTCTAAGTCTTAGGCATGTTTGAGTGCCTTCAAAGAGCTCTCATTATATTCATTATCATTAAGCTATTGATCCTATACTGTCCCCGCATGGGATGCCAGGGCGAAGCCCCAGAAGATCTCATTGTTTTAGCATGTTGAGTATTCAAAGGGCTCTCAGTTATGAACTTAGGCTTACTGCCAGTATCAATTTTATTGTCCCCAAACGTCATTTCAGCGCCCCCTGAAGTGGCGCGCAGGGAAGTCGCCCCTAGCTATGCCATGGTGCATGACCTTATGCAGCTGTTGTTTCGTTAGGGTTTTTTAAATCATTTTAAATTAGAGGTTAATATCTGTATTTTTTAGCGTTGAGTGTTATTGGCAAAATATAAATGCACAAAGTGCTTCAAAATACACGAGGATATCGTGATTAGTCGGTATTTAGCCCCTGTGAGAAAATTTTGGTCTATGTTTAAATGCTACAACAAGGGCTACTTTTTGGCAGAATTTCCTAAAGTAGCCCCCGTAGCCAAAATGATTTAATGACCTTGTGCATGTGCACTGAGTTTGCCGATGAATAATGGCACAAGACCAGCAGGGGCGAGTGCCATTACGAGTCATCGGTCTGGTCAAACTGACGCAAGTGCATTGATTTTTGCCATGCACAAGAAACTAAAAATATACAGACATTAACCTAATTCATAAACATTAATAAACACACATTTTTTACCCCCAAAAAAATCTAAATATGTCATGAAATTTGATGCAGTAAATGTTTCTAACGAAAAAGTACACACAGTCGCCCATGAATCAATCCAACCTCGCACGTAAACATTCTAAGCACACTGGGTATATGCCGGGGTATATGCTCATTAACATAACACACCGTACAATGACAATGTCAAAGCATGATTTTTGTCCAATCACATTTATTCTCGTAATTAACGTTTAAGAATGGAGCTATGTTATTCGCGTTCACCTCGTATGTCTAGCAGTGTACACAATTGGCAATCAATACACATCAAGTGACCATGTATAAACAAATGTCCGAAAGTGGTCAAAAATCATGCAATATCAGGCTAAATTTTATATTAAATAATTTTTGTAAGTAATAGTTAGCAGAAAGTATGGTGAACATGAGACGGCATTTGTAAAACACGGAATCGCCTAAATCGCCTACTTCGCTTAATTTCCCCTGTGTTAATGTATTTATCACAGAATATTTAGTTGAATCTTGTAGAACCAACAATTACCTAAAAACAAATATCTTTGAAATTCAAAATTTTGGTGTTTTTGTCCCAAAAATTCAGGTTGAATTTTGTGAACTTACGCAGAGCAAAAATGTCGTGACTATTTGATCAAACAACGAATTCTCCTAACTTTCACTTCTGTGGCAGAAATCTCAATCATTAGTCTCGGTCCCAGCCTGCACGGAGTCAGCTCATTTATTAGCTTGATTGGTCTCTAGCGCAGAAAAGTTTTATGAATTGCGGGATGAATGGGCGGTGTGAGCCTATTACCTCTGGTAATTGGCGGTGAGCTAGGGGTCGAGACAGCTTGTTATTGTTCATACCGTCCTCATGTCAAGATGCCGGTGAAAAGGCAAGACAAAATATACACACGCATACAAACATAATTGGCAATGTCTTGTTTCGCCACCACCAGTGATGTCATAGTTCGACAGTTAACCAACATACCATTCACATCATATAGGCTACCGGGCTTTATTCCGGCTTTAGTCCGTTAACAACTTATTCCGTCATTGAGTTGGGGGTCAAATGACGTCACGGGTAGCCAACAATTTTGCAAGACTATTCAGAGTGAAAATTGGTGAAGACCGAGCTGAGAGTGATCACACTCAGTCATAAGACTAATTAGATTCTCTTAGATTCTCGGTCTCATTAAATGGGTCTGAGCTCACTGCAAATCTTTTATCTTTTGTTGATTTTAGTAGAATTACTAAATCACTTTTTATCAATAAGAAAAATACACAATTCCGCCATGTGTAAATCTGTGCAGTTTTCATATTCATCACCACGCAGTGATCCTGCGTGTATTGGAGGATTATTTTTACTTATCTAGGGAGTCCTGTTTGCACGCGGTAGTTTTTGACCACCACCCATGCTCCAGGAGCAGGTCTCCCTCACTAACCTCAAAGGGCAGCTCAAGCTCAGCTATTAAGTTTTCTTATCTATTTTGGACTTAGGCCAATGGAAGTTGATTCTTAGTTTCCTGTTGGAGATTTTTAAAAGGCGACGAGGTCCGATTTCATTATTCATTATTTACTGTCATTTCATTATTTACTGTCATTTTATTATTTACTTTCATTTCATTATTTACTGTCATTTCATTATTACATCTAAAGGCATCTTGAATACAGTACTAATCTTATATTTGTTACATAAAACAAAGTTTAAAAGTGCCTAATTAACAAAACAGGGGTATTTGCAGGTTTATTTCTTCAAAACTTTAAAAATTAGTTCATGCATTTTTGCACCAAGTATTTATGACAATCAGCTACAATCAGGACAAAAATCTGGAGAAAATTCATTATTAATAGTATACTGTGACACTCCTCCCAAGGAAACTGCTTAAAGTGAACAGGAAGGCATGCTTGAATATTTTGAGCAACTGAAAATGTTTTTATTATTATCAAGTTTTCAAGAAAAACATTTTTTCACAAAATAATGAAATATTTGCTACAGTGGCAAATCTGATGCGCGCTCCAACAGGATACTAAGAATCAAATTCCCTTAGCCTTAGAATTTTTCCCTCTAACCTGAAAAAAATAATGACAATTTTATATATTTTGTATCATGAGGTCAGCTACCTTACCACAAGACCAGCGAGGATTGGTGTGCCAGATTTGCAATTCTAACCTTGATAATATTTACGGAATAAATCGCTACTGCTATTGTGGTCAGCAATCAATATAATGAATAGCTCCGCTCTGGATTGGTTGCCACAACCCATGCTCAAAGAGCATGAGTGGAGGTCAAAATCTCACACTTGCGTCCAGTTTTCGCGCCAGTGAAACAATTCCCATAAATGGAGGGTCAGGGAGAAGTAAGCGATTTAGGCGTATTCCGTGTTTCACAAATGCCGAACATGAGAGGGGTCATTCATAGGATTTTGGGCATAACATTGTTTTCGGCCCCGCTGGGCTAAAGCCAACAGGCATAAACAAGCATTTATAACCCAAAATCATATGAATGAACACCTCATTGTTTAATGCCCCTCGCTAAGCACATGCATTTAACACCATTCGATACCCAAAATCCTATGAATGACCCATTTTTTATGCCCTCGGCTAAAGCCACAGGCATTAAACAAGCATTCGATCCCCAAAATCCTATGAATGAACCCATTGTTTATCTGCCCTCGGGCTAAAGCCAACAGGCATTAAACAAGCTGCGATACCCAAAATCTTGAATAACCCATTGGTTTTGCCCTCCTGGGCCTAAAGCCAACAGTCATTAAACAATCATTCGATACCCAAAATCCTATGAATGAACCCATTGTTTATGCCCTCGGCTATAAGCCAACAGAGCATTAAACAAGGCTTCGATACCCAAAATCCTATGATGAACGCCTAATTCTTCTACATTCCAATTATTTCTCTCATAGCATAGTTGGGTGTTTCCATAAGGTACACCTTTTCTGACATACTTGTCTCCAACCCTATGAATTCGGAACCTTAACGGACATAACGGAATAACCACACGGTTTTATGTGTTTATTTCCGTTAAGGTTTCCGAATTCCATAGGTGTCAGAAAAGTATTCAGAAAAGGGTGTCACCTTATGGAACACCCCAGATGTTTGGTTATAGATATCTTACATTTGCTCTATCTTTTGAGGAAAAGTGTACAATTGCAATTAAAATATTAAACTATCGGTATATTCCTGTAAATAAAACAAAAATACAGCAAGTCATTAAAAATTCTCCCTGCTAATTATGACAGATTATCCAGGTGGTTTTTATCCTAATAAGTCATAACCTTTGACCTCATCCTCATTTTTAAATTGACCTTAATATGTTTACCTTTAGGCTTCTCTTAATCTCAAAATAAACCTTTACCTCATGTGAAACAGACCTTCAATGACGGTCCAAGTTTCAACCGGAAATCCTAATACCTTTGGAGAAATCACTTTCCTACCAATATTTTTTAAACGAATACCACAGGGATTGCATGGGATAATAAATTACCAAAAAGGAGGAACAAAACCGTTGCGAAGTGCAGCTGGGCAAAACTCTCGCCCCCGCCCCCCCTAGCTGTGGGTTGGGGCCCCCTTAAGGGCCCCCGGTCAGGGTCCAGGCTAAATGCAATATGAAAAGGTTAAAGGTATCTCAACTTTAAAGGTCCCAGGAATTCAAATATGAATTGATGTAGTTTGTGTCAAGTCTACAGGAGGGGCGAGAAGAATTCAATATTTGAGTTGTGATGACATCCATTATTGACTATTTATTGATTTTTAAGAGAGCAATAGAAATTTCCAGGTGACTGGTGTGAATCAATTCATGGCACTGACTGAAAAATCAATAGTTTCACTACTTATGTCACTGTAGTGCTTCTTTTTTTGTGGCCCTGCTTATTTGGAATGGATGCCCCGTAAAGATTTGGAACTAGTTTATCATCTCATTCCTGGGACCTATAATAAAAAGGCTCGTAACTTGAACACTTAGCCATTTTACAAAATATTTGTAAGCTAATACGAACTTGCAATCTTTTAAAAGGATTTTTTAAAATTAAAATACAGCTTTCCTGTAAAAAATGGACAGAGCTCCACTGCCTGACTCCCCTATATATTACTGATAAAGAAGAAAGGCTACATTTCATAAAGTGAACAGGAAGGCATGCTTGAATATGTGAGCAACTGAAAATGTTTTTATTATTATCCAAGTTTTCAGAAAAAACATTTTTTCACAAAATAATGAAATATTTGCTACAGTGGCAAACTGATGCGCGCTTCCAACAGGAACAAGAATCAAATTCCCTTAGCCTTAGAATTTTCCCTCTAACCTGAATAAAAATAATGCAATTTTATATATTGGTATCATGAGGGTCAGCTACCTTACCACAAGAACAGCGAGGATTGGTGTTTGTTTTTGGCTCAGATTTGAATTCTAACCTTGATAATATTTACGGAATACGGAATTGGGAATCGCTTGCATTGTGGTCAGACTCACTATAATTAATAGCTCCGCTCTGGATTGGTTGCCACTAACCCATGCTCAAAGAGCAGGAGTGGAGGTTCAAAATATCACACTGGCTATCCAGTTTTCGCAGACATGAAACCAATCCCATAAATGGAGGGTCAGGGAGAATTAAGCGAAGTGTAAGCGATTTAGGCGATTCCGTTGTTGTTTTACAAATGCTGAACATGAGAGGGGTTCATTATAGGAAATTTTTTTTTTTTGGGCATTGAAAATTGTTTATTGCCCCGGCTTAGCAACAGAATTGTAAACAAGCATTCGATACCCAAAAAATCCTATGAATGAAGCCCATAGCCCCCCTTACTATTCTCTTCTATAGGTACGGACGACTTGCAACGCTACGTGAACGAGCTATCCTTCAACATGATTGTAGTTTAAGTTTATTTCGTTGAGGCCTGCCGAATTCAGACATAGGGTGGTGGCACAATACTAAATTCTTTCCGCTATAAGCATTTTAGACGACTACCGAATCAGTAAAATGTAATAAGATTTTGCCAAAGAGTCAACTTACACTACTTCAAGTCTGGTTAGTGATATGTAGTCTGATTTAACCCCCCCCCAAAAAACCTTTTTTTTTTTTTTTTTTTTTTTTACAGAGAATCATCAGAAAACTCCATTGGCGATTACCCATACAAATATCTACAGATGCTACAGAGAGCCACGTCTCCCCAGACAGCAGGTTTGTGATTGGTCATCTGCTGGGCCGGGGATGTCCCGCGCGGGGAATTTCCGGAGGATTTCCTAACCGAGAGATCATCTGTTTTTATCAGACGTTAGTCTGTAATGGAATTGGTAACTTTTGAAAATCCCAAAAATTGTGCGAAAGAAGACAGTAACTGGGACGTATTGGGGAGGTACTGCCTTTTGCAATTGTGAGAAAATTGGACTTCTGTCGGGGGGGGGGGGGGGGGGTTGGGGGGGTAGGGACACGATCTGTCGAATTGGGGCATGGGGATTTCCAAAACGGTAATTTGTGGAAACTGCTACGTGCATTACTATGGCGGTCTCGGTCCCAGGCATTACAAAAAATCATTACTTAAACCTTTGTTCAAAAGATCTTGTAATAATATCATGATAAATTAATGAAAAAAAAATTATGACTTCAAAATCCGTTGGGGTTAGGGGATTAACCCCGCTGCAAAAATAGATGTCTTTGAATTGCCCAATAACGGGTCATTTAGATTTAAAATATTCGTGACCAGGCCTAGTTTAGGACATCGTCTCTCTGCAACCGTTTCGATATGCGTAAGTCTTTGAAACAGAGTAGCACCCGGAAAGTTGTGCCGTTTTGAATATGCGGTTGCTGTTAGGTTGCCATGTCCTACCCCGGCTCTGTCAACGGGTTTGGATAGAGGAAGCAGTGTTTGGAGCTATAATTGGATATGTTAAGCGGCATGGCACATTTCACAAAATATGAATTTCTCAATTTGCTTCAAGTGCTAGTCTTAGCCATGGAAGACAAAGAACAGAGATATATTTTACATATAAAAATAACATACCCCACAACAGATATGGACATGGATATGGAGGATAAAGAAATCCAGGTAATTGTAGGCCAAATTTTAAGTTTCTCCATTAACTTATCCCAACAAAATGTGTAGATTTACATGATATTTTTGATATTCCTTCTCACTGATACCTAAAAAACCCACAAAGGGTTATGACCGGGTTAAACAGTTGCATAGGTGGTGAAACATGCATACGGCGTGCCGGTTCTTTGTGTTAAACACCATCTTCGTCGTCTGCTTGAATTCGCGTCGACGTGCGATGTTAATTACAAAATCGTTCCGTTACCCATAAGGAAGCTGATTTCGGTCTTAAATCACTTCGTGGGGTGAGGGCTGTGTATATAAAAGCTTACAACCATACAAAAAATACGATTTTGACAAAATCTTGATGGCGCATATTTTTTCATATAGTGCCAGTGTCTCTTATGTAGAGAGTCTTCTCTAGGGCCGAAAGGCGTTTTTTTTTTTTAATGGAAAAAAGTTTTGCAATTTGGACGTTTGTGAGGAACAAGTAGTTTTCAAGTGGAAGAAATGATAGTAAGCTAGGGGCTTGCCAAGGTGGAAGATTCCCATGTTCCTAACTGTGGGTGGGTATCATATTGAGAAAATACATATAATGAGTGTGTTGGAGTAGAGGGAGAGGGTGAATAACAAAGTATAAAACTATGGAATCTGAAGGCATGTGGGGGCATGATTTATAAACACAGGAACAATTTTTAGAGCTATTACACTGAAGAAGAATAAAGTTGTTGGTTTTTTTTAATTGGACCAGATTTTATGTAACCTTTTTGCAGATGTTTTTAAACTCTGCATTGTTGACTAAAGAATGTTGAAGAATCAATTTGAAACACACCAATCCCAACTTTACCCCATATACATGTGTCAAAATTCTCCAAACTAATGCGGGTAAAACGTTGGCGACTATCACAAGTTGTACATGCAGTCTGACGTCTCAGCTATTTGTTAGGGGATAGGTGTGAATAGATTACATATTCTATTCATTAAAGCTTACCACCTAATTGTGGTCTTAATGCTTTGCAGAACAATCAAGTCATGAATCCAATATCCCACAATACAGTCGTGCTCAAATTATCCCGATACACAATAGGGCCATTATGCAGAATAACAGATTCTTTGGATCAATCAAGGTCCCATATTCGGTTGGGGGATATGGTCGTACTAACATTGCTTTATAACCTCATGTGTTACTTGTCCCCTTGGCCCACGTTAAAGGCTGACTCAGAGATTTCAAAAAATATTATTCATGTTTGGCTTTTTTGTTAGTGTGCCGGCTTTGTTTGTTATTGTTTTTTTGTAGTGTAGTTGTAGTTAATTAAAAATAATCACCAACTAGAACAAAACAGATAATCACCTAAATGCCTAATTCCAAATTTAGAGATGAATCAGCAATTTTCGTTTTCATGCAGTGTATAATATTTATGCACAGTATAATTATTGCCATAGGATACCGGTTTATAACAAAAATTCCTGAGCCGGAATTTTATAACCAAAGTTGTGATTTTCTATATGAATGGACTTAGATTTTGAGCTTAGTTATTTCATACAGTGATTAGTATTAGGACAAGACATTAACTTATGGCAAAAAACACAATTTGTTTGAACTTGTAAGTGCGCACCTCATAGGAAAATCTCTGAGTCGCCTTTAAGTGCTCTGCTCCTTGGCAGATGGGGCTTCGCCCATGCCTATGGGTCCTATACAAATTTTTTCATTAATTGACAATGTTTATTCTGCAACTAATATATAAAAAATTTAAATAATTTTGCTATGCTGTGGATAGATTGTGTTAGTTTACTAATCCAAATCAAAATGTTCTAAATGAGAAAACAAATCAGTTCAATTTGAGATCTGAACATGACATGTTGTCAATATAGGTTTTCTTAGGTATTGGAAGACTTATGGTACAGTAGAGTGGAAATACTGCTAAGAATCAGAGAAAAGTGAGTGAGAGTATGAGGAGTGAGGGGCGGGCTTTGTCCGTGGGTTGCGTGATGCAGGGCACTCAACTTTTTTTGGGTACGGATTTGTGTTGGCGACTTCCAACTTAAGAGATTGGACTTGATTTGTCTTTTAATAGGGCCCTTAGAATTAGAAAAAAAAAATTGGAGGAACACTTGGAAGCCTTGTGAACTAAAATTTGGCTCAACTTCAGCTGAGGAAAAAAGGAAGAGGAGTTGGAGAGTATATGAGTGGAGAGGGCGGTAGGACCGGGGGGGGGGCACTGGCGTAGGATGTGTGTGCCCGGAACTTTGAACTTAGTGGACTGGGAACTGATTTTTAAATTAGCGGCCTTAGAAAGGATGTGGAGGAAAATATGTAGGCTTTAGAACCCAAATTCGGCTCAAATTAAGCTCTTCCCTGAGGCACAACAATTTCCCAAAAGGGACCTCAAGACTAAAGTTGCTTCAACTGGAAGTATAGTTAACCTAAGTGTGGAGTGCTGTAGAGATGAAAAGGGGCGTGTTCGGAAGGAAGGAAAGGAGAACCCTGGGGGGTTTGAGGAGAAAAATGGATAGTTGGGGACTTAGTGGACATGCAGGTAATTGGGAAGAGACATCTGGGTTAGTTCAGAAAAGAAAATATCATGTTCGTATGCGAACGCGGAGCACCTCATGAGTATTTGGGAACCTTGTGCCATATTTGGGGTTACGTTGGGAAAGGGCACCTGTGATAGATGAGGAGAAGAATTTTAGTTACTTGAGAAGGTATGTTTGGTGGCAGCTGGGAAGGGGCTCTGAGACAGATGAAACATGGATCTTGTGTAGTTGAGATGGGGCATTGTGGCAGTTAGGACCTTAAGACTCTGGGGAGCGTCAATAAAGTTGACTTAAGTTGCAAAGGGTGGGCCCTTAGGATATTTAAACAGTGGGCCCCTTCCCTAGGTACGCGTGACAAAGGTTTACTAACAATACCAGTCACGTATGATAAGGTTCCGTAAGGAACCTAACAACCCCCCTTCACGAATCGTGGTAAAGCCGAGAACAGCGTTCCGCGAAATTCTTTTGCTCCTCGCCCGGTCGCCTTATTCTTTATGGATATGATGGAGCTAGGACCAATGTCAAACTCATCGTTTACCCCTACTACAGAAAAGCTGTGACACCCTTTTTGGTTGTTTGTATGGACCCTCTAATCAACGCTCTAGGTAGGCCTAGTACTCTCAAATTGTGGTGTCTCTTTTTCAATTAGGGGCCAATTAAGTTTACACAGGGTGTCAAACTTTTTAAAAAGCTCCCATTCATTGAAATGTATGCCATATGTTCGTCTTGTCTTAAGGATTCCAAAATGTATAGTTCGTCCCATCTATGTGACAATTGGTTTGGAGTTATAGGTTAAAAATGGCTAAAATGGTAAAAAAAATAGGTCAATTTTTTCTAGTTGTACAGGGTTCATAAAATGGAAAAGTTGCTCCCAATTTTCGTTAAAATATGATTTAGAAGTTGATCATATAGCTTAATAGTCATAACTAGCGGAATAGTTTGTACCATTCGGGATGCATAGTTACCATGTTATGGGACAAATAGGTCATCGGTCAACATACCCAATTGGTCTTGACCTTCTTTGACCCTATCTCCGTAGAGCATTCCATTAATAAAATCATACCCTTATGACGTCCTCTACCTCAGGCCAATACACTTGGAAGTATTTAAAATATAATCAGATAACTTTTAATGTGACCCTTGTACAAATCGAGATTGACCCCTTTTTTACCATTTTAGCCATTTTTACCTTTACAACGCCAAACTTACCAATGGTCGTGAGGTGGTACAAAACTAACATTTTTGGAATCTTATGATTTTAGCTATGGACCATATGGCAGACTTTTAATCCCATTGGGGCATTTTAAAGTTTGACCCCCAGTTGTAAATCTTAAATCGGCCCTTATTTGAAAAAGTTGATACCACAATGTGGGAGTACTACCTATTCCTACTTGATGTAGAGGGTCCATACTAACACAAAATGGTGTCAAACTTTTCTGTAGTGGGAGGTAAACGAACACTCCTTAAATAATGGGCCCCTATGATACTTCTGCTTTCTCCTATACTTGAATCCTTGGAAGAAGAAACGATGTCGGCTTAAAAACACCATTACAAAAATTTGCAACAGGCAAAAGACCCTCGATCAAATGACGCTATGGCCAAAAGCCATAAAAAGGCCATAACGTATTGCCGCCAACGCGTTGCGACACATTTCTTGGCAACGCGTTGCGACATTTCGTCAACGCGTATGCGGCGTCGGCCAATTAAAAGGACAATTTCTGTGACTCTCGTATTTCAAAAAAGTAGACCCCACAACGCGTTGCCAAGTATCTCATACTATTCAACGCGTGTGTGGAAACTCATTCAACGCGGCTGCAAGCCTTCACCACGCGTTGGACCTTTCACAAACGCGTTGAGACCTGTCAAACGCGTTGCGAAGGTTCAAAAGCTATAGGGTCATAACGTATCTGCCCGCAAGGCGTTGTGGAAAGTAGCAACGCGTTTGCGGACATTTGGAACGCGTTGCGGCTTGTCGGCCAATCAAAATCATGCATTTCTGTGACCGTATTGCAAAAAAATAGATCACAAACGCGTTGCGGCAATACGTATGAACCTTATGGCCTTTACCACAGCTGTTGCAAGCCTTCACTAACGCGTTGCGAGCTTCACAACACGTTTGTAAATTTGATACAACGACGTGTGGACATCATAAGGGTCACTAACGTATTGACCTGCACGACGTGTGAATGTTGCAACGCGTTGTGAAGGTCGCAACGCGTTTGTGAGATTATATATTTGAAAAATAGTCACAGAAATTCATGATTTGATTGGCCGACACCGCAACGCGTTGCCGAAATGTCGCACAGCGTGCTGAAATGTCGACCGCGTTGCCAAAAGTCGCAACCCACGACCGTTGCCGAAATGTCGCCAACGCGTTGTGACTTTTCACAACGCGTTGCGGGCAATACGTTATGACCCTTATGGCTTGTGGACCTTAGCAGCGCGTTGTGAAGCTTGCAACCCGCGTGGTGAAAGCTAGCAACGCGTTGTGAAGGTTCTTGCAACGCGGTGAGCAAGTATATAGCAACGCGTTGTGGGTCAATTGTTTGAAATACGTCACAGAAATTCATGATTTGAGGGTCCGATCGTCGCAAAACGCGTTGCCGGAATGTCGAAACGCGTTGCTACTTTCTACGCAACGCGTTGCGGCAATACGTTATGCCTTTATGGCTTGCCATGAACGCCAGATGAACTAACCCACGGGCCTATGCCTTGCAGACTCACTAACTAGAAATGGCCGCCCCCCCTATAGGGTCCCTTTTAACGCGAGATAAATTATGTTGATGGACTTTTTGTTGTCCTCCAGCATCACCAATGCGTGTGGGAACACAGTACATGCACCTGGTTCACCTGAACATCTCGCTATTTTCACGCAGGTGACCTCATTTGTATTCTCCGCATGGTTGGGTTGTTCTGGACCGGCAGGTCTGGCCAAGTTAACCTTATTGACCTCCAGTGTGAAATCACCACTATACTGGTCGATTCTGTTGATTTTGGCCCGAATTCATTCTCCAGGAGCAGGTATTTTTAACCCGTCTTCATAGGGACGTATTAATTATTTATGTGTGCGCTTTATTCGTGCGTAATGTTTATATTGAAGTATTACAAAAGAACGGACTTCATGCCGGCTCGGATTGCGGGGCGTGTGTCTGTGGGCGCCCGTCTTGTTATCTAAAGCGTGGTGGTTCGAATCCCACTACAGGAACAAATTCGGTTTATGATTTTTTTGTATTTTAGAGTTGGAGCTGGAATCATAAAAACATTAAGTAGGTGTGGATTTGAAGTATAAAAATATTGAATAGCTGCTTATGAGATAAAGAACTGCTCCTGGAGCCTGAATTCGGGTGCCAAAATCTCCGACGTGCATACTGGTCACCATAAAATAGTATGTCACTGGGAAAATGCAAGGACGATGGTCAGCACGTATACGCCCGGAAATATTAGCTGACATAATGTTCGAAAATCACCATTAATAAATTGACTCAAAACTTTCACAAAATGTGCGGATCTGCTATTCTGCACCTTTTGGGCCCCCCCGGGCGATTTTGAAAGATTTTAGAAGTGTGTCTTTCCGCTATTTACCCACGTGGACATGGGGCCCGATGGGGCCCTTTTGGACAAACAATCAGGCAGGTATTGGGGTAAAGTTGCTTTGCAATTGAATAGGTGTTATACACGTCTCACACAACACCTTGCGCGACCCGCATTACAGGTTTGCTGCAACGAAGATTTCACATATCATGGTGGTCTCCTACAAATTGAAAGTAACTGATTTTTGCCCCAGTATTGTAAAGCTTTCCATTAAATAATATCCCATCTGAACGGCATTAAGCGGAAAAATGTTTCTTTTAGTATTTTCAAAATTTTTGCAAATTCTAATTCATATAGGAGCAAATATAAATAATAACTTAGCCTACTGTTTACATTGAAAACAAGGGCAAAGTGACAAAATCATTTTTTAAATAATTTAATCGTTTGAAGGCATTTCTGTAGCCAATATAAAGCGCGGCAGAAAACTACTGGGTGTCTAAGTATTATGAAATTACTATTACTGACACAATATCTTTGGGTGGCTTTTAAATAATATCTCGTTGCACCTTTCAAAGGCCGACTCAGAGATTCCAAAGGACGGCGGCCTCAATTTCAAACAAATCGAACAATGCTTTGATTTGCTTTTCTTGTGTTGGTCGCGGTGTTTGGGGTGAAAATGCTTCGACGCTGATGCCAAACATACTTTGATGCATTGACGAAGGGGGTAAAAAGGATTTATTATTCTACTCTAATCATAGACAAATCCAAAGTACTGTTCATATGTAAGTGCCGTCCACGGGCCTCCGGGTCCGTCTACATGCCATTCAGTGTGTGGTACATAAATTTTATTCCACACACACACACACACTATCATCACACAAACAATCTTGCTTTCGCCTGACATTACAATAAAGGGTACGGAACATATAAAACAAAGAGGGATAGCTAAGGCAATAGTCATGTTGTATTTTAATAATGCCTGCCCTAATTTCTCTTTACCTTTCAGCAATTTTATATGTCAAGTTTTGTGATGAAATCTGCCACTTTTGAATATAAAATTTAAGACATCAAAAAGAGCGAAATCCATCACATAGTGTCAATGCTGTAAGTGTCTCTTAACACCAAACATTTCTCTAAACTTAGAACCACACAAAGCGACCTCCTTATAAACACATATTGATGGTAAAAAACTCATTCATTCATAGTGAGACGCCTTGGTACAATCACAGAATAAGTTGTATTGTAAAATTGATTCTGGACAACATCCACAGGAAGTAAACCGGTTGGTGAATCAATCCTCCCGATTTTGTGAAGAAATTGGTTTGGCAGATTTGCCTGTGGGAAAATTTAGTATGAATAAAAAAATCTCAATTGGGTCTCAATGGTATATTTGAAATTACCATGCGAACCTATTTCCAGTCAGGTTCTTCCAAATATCTAACAATTTCACCAATATTTTCAACTCAACAGGTTTGTCGATTCTTTAGCATGGAATAGACATGTTGGGAAACTTTTCTTCTCCCAACGGGAAAGCAAAAAGGCATTACAATACTATCCTGTATATCATTGGGGGTTCAAAACAATTTCCCAACTATACCACATCATTAAAGAATTGTACTTTTTCTATCGGTGATGGGATATCAATAATTAACAAGAAGTTCAAATGCATTGGTTGGCAAGTTATTGCCTATATAAAGGTCAGCGGATATTATGAATCCACTTTGCATCCCAATAGGGGTAATAAAGAAAATTTTGTTTTCAGTCGAAATTTTATTTCACAAATTGGGTCATGAAGATTAAAAATCATACAACATTTAACTTGTCCTTTAATTTTGTCTCTGTATAAATACACAAATTAAATGCTTTCAATTATTGAGAATTAGACAAGGTATCAAAACGGAATCTGGAGCAGTGGACCTCATCAAGATCTCCAATCTAGATGAAAATGTTCCAAAATAGATAAGATTAATTCAAGGAAATTTCCAAAAAATTAAAGTACATGTAGTCGGGGGCAATCAGCTGTTTAAACCCACGTCCGCTTTCGAGCCTGAAAGAACGAAAGTGCAGAAGTGGATCAAGCATCCGAAGACCACCATATCATAATCATTACAAAGGACATCACGACTTTGACTCTGTCATACCACCATTCAAAATTAAAATTTATAAAAAAAGAAAAATTAAAAAAAAAAAAAAACTTTTGCGGAATGTCAGAGTACAGAACGAGAAAACGGTACAAAGGTTGTGGCAGCAACACGGATTTAACCACAGTAACTGTGCAAAAGCGATAAAATTTCTACTTAAGGGTATTCTCATTTGATGAAGTGGGGAATAATAAAACTAGGTCAAAGAGCATAGTTATTATAGAGATTTCAAAAATAAGTGAGACCTCATTAAAAGTTTTATGGTACTGTCCATTAAACCGTGAGAGGTAAGAGGAAATATTTTAATGGCCACAGTAGAGAAAAGTTTATGGTAATCATACAAGCTTGATAGTAATGTAGCTAGTAAATAATAAGTTGACATAAAATACATTGTTTACATCTGAGAGAGCTTGATGTTGCCATTGGAAGTATAGGATGAAAAACAACCAGCAAATATTTCATAAATGTTGTTATTTGAACATACTTATCTTTGACACTACAAATATCATCTTTATCACAGTATACTGGAGAATGAAAATCGATTTATGGAACCAGCCTGCGGTTAGCATAAATCCAGTTATTTCGACACGGTGTTGCCATTTTGCTCGTTTTTTTTTTTTTTTTTTTTTGCTCGTGTTAACCAATCATCCGGTGTCTAGGTTGTGACGTTGTGCTTTGTTTGGCTTGTTTATGCCCGTTCGCGCCAGTTCTTCACTTGGCTTTTTCAACCGTTTCATGCATGTCAGATTTTCATTCCGCTCTTCGAGATCAACTTGAAATCTAGTTACGTTGACCTCTAGGGGGATCGTTAGGATTCGGATTTCAGTACAAGATCAGCCAAGTCATACTCGGATTTATTAAAGAAGAAAATTAGTCTAATATTGGACTTTTCTTTACCTGTTAACCTGCGCCATCATCATTAACTTCGTTTGGACATTGTGCTCATCACAGGGATTTCTAAGGCAGTACTATTTAAATTGGAAAGTCGTGACGTACTGTTTAACAAAGGAAGTAATACAGTCAGTATCTCTTCAATCTGATATAATCAGCGATATTTTAGTTTGCTTGGGATTTGGTAACTCTCTTCGAATAACGCATTGATTGTAAGGTGGCGTCGGTTCTGCATAATTCTGCGTTCAAGAACTGGGTTTATGTTGTTTGTCCAGTGTGCTTACAGAGTCATAAACATGGTGCGGAGCCAAAGTCGCAAATTTTGACGCAGGGTGTAAGTTACACCTACCTTTGTGTTTATCAGTTGCAGTTTAGAACTATAGTTGTTCCGGTGTCAACTCATGCCTATTTCCATCTCAGACCTGCAGGTCCAAACCGGTAAACTTTCTTGTTTTCGCAAGATTCAAGGCTGTGACTCATTTAATATCCCAGGATATACGAAAGCTGGATACCGTTGAGGAAGCTATAGAGTAGCGTTTTTAAGCGGTGGCAGACATACTCTAATGCCGGTCGGTGCTCATCCATGCCTATTTCCGTCGCAACATGCAGATTTAAAACTGGTAAATTCTTGGATTTTGCTGAGATGCAGCTTGCTTTCATTTAAGATTTCCAGGATCTACTAAGCGAATAATGCTGAGGGAGCTGGAAAGTAGTAGCGTTGTTTTAAGCTGTTGCAGACCTAATCACAACCAACCTGATATGGACATGTATTTTCAGGTACGTCAGCTAAATGGTGTGCCCACTTAACCAATTTGGGTTTTCAGTTACAGGAAATTCAAACATTATTGTATCGGAACTAGTTCGATTTTTCTTTTCGCCCAAACGTTATATATGATTCTTCTTCTCCATAATGTTAATCTCTCTCTGTCTCTAGTTCAAGTGTTGACAACCTGTAATTGCATATCTATTAATTACTCTTTAAAAAAAATACGTTCATGTATATCGATCACCAATTATTCAATAATTTTGACAACTTCATCGCATCAGTCAGCTCATTGAGTAAGGGGTCACTCACACATGCCATTTCACCCCTCTTTGTTTACCTCAATCCTCGATGAGCTGCTGTTGCGATGCTTGTATGTTTCGTGCTTTAATTTGCCTCTAATCACCCTCATTTTATGCCCTATGCTTGACTATCTCTTGTGTTGATGTTAACCTAGTAGGTAGTTACCCCCACGATTTTCACCTATAACTCATTACTAAGGGTTGTCGTTTTTGTTTGACTTAGGCTTTATGGAATGTTTAGAGCCTTTTGAATTGAGAGGAGATCTGTCTATAGCCATAGCTCTGGTGGAATCTCTTCCAGCGGTTCACGCCGTTCTGTTCTGGTATTGCGTATCCGCACTTTCGTGATTCAATTTAAAGTCATTCAAACGGGCGACGCTGACTCCTTTTAACTTATTGCAGTTCATTCCCATTAATAATAAAGTATAAAATTAAAAAATTTTTTATTTCTTAATTTGTTGCTGCTTTGTGTCTGAAAGCGCGGTGCGGAGGAAGAAACTGAGTGTCCCACATGTGTGAGAGTCTAACCACTATGTTAATGCATGCAAAGATTAAACTGTCTTTTTAACGAAGCTTTTACATTGGGGTAAAGCGCTGATGATGAAACGTTGGGTTTACAGATTCAATGGTAAACATAATGGCTAGGGGGTGGCAGAGCCACCAGTCACACGGGCACCGTGTTTGATGTCTTGCCTTAGCCCATTTAAACCTGTTCGCGCCAGTCTTGAAATAGGGGGTGTCTTCGTCATATGCGGGCGTAGGATTTTTCTATTGGTGGCCCGTTTAGTTTCCTCTTATTACATTAAGCTCATTAAGGCCATTTTAAACGCAGTCGATAAAAAAATTTGGTGTCAGCACATTTTAAAATGCCTTAGCTGCCATATACATTAAAGTGCTTTGCATTTTGGCTAAATCCTTTTTGGTTTTTTCTAAATAATATTATAACATTACCAGGTTTTATTGAGCGCTTGTACCCGTAAACAGGCTCAAGCGGGTTTGTCAATTATTATTATTCATTAGCCGCTTCAAGAAATAGTCAAAATCAATTCGCTTCAATAGATGAAATGCTCAAAGATGCTAAAAAGCAGGCTATGGCAGCTAGTTTGTAATAGTCCCTTTGCAGCTCTCCAGATTTCCCTTGGTTCGACGAGGCATTTTGGTTTTTAGGCATTTGCCCAGAAATACATTCACGGTGACCACAATCAATCAATCAATCAAATGTTTTTCATCACAGAAGCAATTTACAATAACTAGCATGTCAAAAGTTTAAATAGCCAATAACGTTTTAAAAAGTAAAGTAAAAATAATTATATAGCATAAACGTGTCAGGTAGGTATGCACCACTAAAGTTATGTAAATGCATGAGTGATGGAGCTCGAACTCTCGATTTCGTCGGTATAATGTCCCCGAGTCCTGCATTTTTCCAATAGTCCACACCGGGCTCTATCTAGAAGGTATTTCACCAAATTACTTTCTCGGGCTGTATTTGCGAATGGTTGTATCACGGGCTAGTGCGGTTTATGTCAATATTTTATTATTTTGTTAATGCCACTATAAACGATTTTCAAAAGTAAACAAATCGCGCTCCCATTTTTCATCAAAGTACATTTTTTGCCTCTATTGAGGGAATTGTTTGTAAAGAACCACTGAAAGTGGCTAAGCGTATCACCAGTTTTTGTCATGAAATTGAGTTTTTTATGTTTGTTATAATGGGAAATCGGGTTCCGACTTAGTTATGGATCAGATATTTGCTAGGCTCTTTTATATGATTAAATGTGAAACTTGGTCAGTGAAAGAATGCGTCATGAATTGAACAATCCACTTTCTTATTTGCGGCAACACAATACAGTTTTGCGTAACAACATTGTAATGTATCCTGTCAGCAAGCGGGGGGGGGGGGGGGGGAGGGGGTTAGAGATGAGGCAAAGTTTGGGGAACTTGTTTGGAGGCCTATTTCCAATCTGTTTTCGCATTCCTTAATATAAAATGTCAATTATGCAATCCTTCCATTTCTGGTGGGGGGATTCGTGTATTGCTATGTGCCATACGCTCTAATATTAAAGATGATTTGGTATGATAATACCATGCTTTCTTGGCATGGTTTTTAAAGGTTGTGCTCATAAGGAAGGGATTATAAGATATAAGTACATTGCGCAAATTAATATTGTGTTAATGAATTTGATGTGTTAGCTGCCTCACGTGATTTGACAGTGATCAAATTGATTTAGATGTTGACTTTCTGCCTCATCTAGTAAAATAACACTGTGTTTACATTAATACGGACGTGTTAGCTTTCCGCTCATCATGTGGAGATGTTGGCTTTCCGCCCATCCTATAAACTTGAATGCTTTATAATAAAATGCTGAATAAACTGATTGATGTGTTAGCTTCCGCTCATCATGTAGAGATGTTGGCTTCCGCTCATCTTATAAAATTGAATGCTTATAATAAAATTGCTTAGCTAATCTCTTAATTGAAGTGCTTATAATCTAATTGATGTGGGAAACTCTTTAAATGGTTTGCTGACGCTGGCAATCTTTTGATAATAGCACAAGTTTTAGGCTGATGCCTATTTGAATTAAATTGCATGAAACGGCGAGAAATGCCGCTACTATTCTTGCCTCCTTGCTTTGGTCTTCCCTTCGTCTTGCCGGTGGGGAGATTAATACATTATTATATCAATTGCACACATAAACCAAACTAAGTTTTTTATTTTGCCATAAAAAGTGTGCCAATTAACAGACCATTGTAGAACTGAATGCATCAGTTTCCAGTAAGCCGATTCTGTAAAGAAACTTTGTACCATGGACACAATATGTTTTGTGATGGCAACAAATGCCTAGTCTCCACATGGCCGGGGATTGAACCATCATTTGAAATCTACTATAAGAGAGAAATGAATCCCCAAAGTTTTAAAAGTGTTGAATCTCCATTTCAGACCAGCTTCTTCAAATGGATGAAAATTAGACCCTTTAGAGTTGCCAATGTAAATGGCCTCAGATTTTGAAAGGTTTACCTTACAACCTGAAAAAGAAGCAAATTTATCAAGTGTAGTGAAAGGAGTTGGAACGACTCCAAATCCCCATGTAGAAAACATGTTGTATCATCTGAATGCCAACAAAATTTTCTTTTCAAAGTCGCTCACCTTAAGCCCTTTAATTTAATCATAACTGCGAACTGAAAACCCAATGTTTCAATGGCAAAAAAAGAAACATAAAAGGCGAAATAGGGCAGCCTTGGAAAATTCCCACGTGACATGTCGATAGACCTACTAAGAAACCTATATTTTTTCTTTTGTTTTTGAAAAAAAAAAACATGTCGCTTGGCCAGGTTCTGGGAGGCAGTAAATATTATTATAAGCGTTGGCCATTAGGATTCATTTAAAAGTATTTTGATTCCGACAGAAAGAATCCTTAAAGAGACATGAGGGATTTCCAGAAAGAAGCGCCCCCGATTGTTTTCGAACCATTGTTTTTTACAATAGTTGGAATGCTTACCAATGTATTAGATCACCCCTGAAATAAAAGCTGGAATACGCCGTTTATGTTCTAAGATGATTTTTTTTTTATCTTCCACCTCAAAGAGGTAGCTGAATGGCCTTTATTTCAAACAAATTTGTTTTTAATAAAACAGCTTACAGCATTCAGCTATTTAGAAGTATACATTATTGATAATCAGCTTCACACATTTTTGTTGTTACATAGTAGCCTGGTAAGTTATATATTCCATAAATCATTGATCCCGCAATTCATTGTACTGAAATTTACTCTTGGTTGTGTGAATGATTGGTCACAAATATCATAAACACCTTTTTAATTTCATGCATAAATAATATGGTGATTGGTTGTTTTTATTTTTTTGTATCATTATAATGATTTTGATTGTAAATAGAAACGCAGGAAGCTCCCAATCAGGGATATGAATTATTGATAATTTCTTTTTTTCAATGTTCCAGCCAAGTACAATTGTGGCTAAGAGGATATTTACAATAGCTATGGTCTGTGAGTTGAATTATATATTTTCAAATTCGACAAAAAATGAGCCAGTTTGTTACTGTTTTAAAAAAAAAATGATCCATATCTTCTATTTGATTACAGAAGTGCAGACATTTGAATTGCTAGATTCCATTTATGTAAGTTCTTTTTACAACAAACTTGGGTTTATACAAGATATTAAATTGAAATTTCCTATTTTATTATGTATCGTTTTGTAACTTAAAGTAAATGTGCTGTAACAAATGGTCTGTGGTTAAAAACCATGTTTTCCCAATATTGTATACACGTTGCATTCGTTGTGGTATCATTAAACATGGTTATAAAAAAATTTATTAGAAAGTTACTAAACGCGTTTTTTCATTTCGATTGATTTAAACATAGTACGTGACTTTTGTCAGTAGAGAAGGTACATCCAGTTATTCATTTTAATATGACGTTTTATTCATGGAAATCGCGATCGTGTAACTTAGTAGGTCAAAACTGTTGGGACAAACAATTTATCGGAAATTTCGCAAAAGAAAATATCGATTATTCGGTTATAAAAATGTTTTAGACTTACAATTCCTGCTTTAATCCATGCTGTAGAAAGGACTTTTCCATGTGTTGAATACGTTTTATTCCCCCAAGGATGATATCATTTCTTCAGATCAACATTATCAATCGTTTTTAAAGTCAATAAGTCCCATGTCTTTATAATATCGTAATTGAAAATTGGAATTTTTCCTTGGTCTAGAACATTATGAATATCGGTGCTTTTGCAGTCGAGCTCAAGCAGAAAATGTTAATCCACCATATGGTTCAAAAGTTTTTAATGATTTTGTTACAGATTCACCATTATCAATCTCTAACATTATAGAATCCAATTTATTAGTAATAAAGCATAATTTGACATTCGAGGTCTATCATTGTAAACCCCCTTCTTTTAATTTGTTTGAAACTACACTTCTTTTACTTTTTCTCTGCTAGAACCCCACAAAATTGTGAAATCAGTTTTTATTACCTTTTTAATAAGTATTCGGGTATTTTAATACATGCCTGCATGTATAAAATTTTGTGAAATACCAAGAGTTTTTATTATGCAATTTTCCATAGTACGTTAATTTTCTTGTTTTCCAAAAGGAGTAAAAACGTGTTGTAGTTGGTTAATTTTGGACTCCAATTCAAACGTTCAATTTGACGACATTTTACCGAAATATATTCCAAGGCTTTAAACAGGTTCATTTGTCCACTTGATTGCATTATTATTGGTTAATACGTAATGTATATGATTGCCTAGATAGGACCACCTGCTGTTTTTGTTTTAACCATTGTGATTCCAGATACATCAGCTAAATCTGTCAATTTCGTTTAGCACATGATGAACAGATGACATATATCAAACTGAAATGGTGGTCGGTATCATCACGCAATTTGCGCAAATTGTGATTCTCTAATTCTGGCATATTATGACGGTATAGCCTCTATCTTTTTTGGTTGTTGTTTATATCAAAGACATGAAAATTCTGCCGCAATAATCGAAACAAAAGTGCCAGATAAGGGACACCTGTCTTAACCTCGATTAATATCCAAAAAGAATTAGATAACCATCCATTCATTGCTATACACGATTGATTATTAATTTTAAATGGTTTTCACCCACTTTATAAAAGTTTCTCCAAATCCAACTTTTTCAAGACACTTCACTAAGAATGTCAACTCAATGGAATGCGAAAAGCTTATGACAATCTATAAGAGAATGGACAGCGATTTTCATGTTCATTACAAAAGTTAAATAATCATCTTCAATGAGTTCTAATGTTTTTACCAATAAAGAGAACCATAATGTACCCACATTGATCTCTTCGCTAATAATATTCTTGATGACTCTTTGAACCCTCATTGAAAAGACGCGTAATATTTGATAATCCTAATTTTAAAACAAAGTTAGGGGTCTATAGTGTCCAGATTATTTTTCTCGCCTTTCTATGAAGTAATTTAATAATGCCTCGTCTTTGTGAGAAGGACATTTCACCAGGTAAAAAAACTCTCATTAATCGTGAATCAATAACAGGGTCTTTGACAACATCCCAAAAGTTATAGAATTCGGGCGTTAGGAGACTTATATTATCTTTAAATGGTGTGAACGACTTTGGTACCAATCATCCCTGGTCATAGACCTCACAGTTAAAAAACCATTATCATTTATCTCGACGTGCTTACATAGCTATTGACATTGTGTATATTGATTTTTTGGAGGTGTGAGCTTTAGAATAATAATCAACAGTTTCGTTAAGCATTCCATCAATATTGCAATCGTTTTTTTGTTTGATTTGAGTTCTACGCATGAATTTAACGTTGTTATTTTCTCTAATCCATAAAAATACTTGAATTTGTTCTCCTTCTTCATGCCCATTTTACTCCGCGATCATAATAATTGCACCCTTCGTCATTCTTTATACACATTTTCCAGTCTCTGTTTTGATTCTATAAATGATGGTTTTAGATTGACTCACCCTTTCATTTTTTCTTCTAAAGTTTTTACATTCTTTTTCTAATTCAAAGATAAATATTCTTTTTACATTCGCTTTTGATTTGACCGAACCCGATTGTTAAATCCTTAATTCTATTTTACATTTTCCCAAGTAAGTTGTTTCGATATTGTTCACAAACAGAATGTTTTACATTATATAGATGAGGTTTGCTTACCTGTCCAATTGTTGATGTACAATTGATCCTCAAGGGCAGAAGATGCAAGAAATCCCCAAAAACTACCACCACATACATAATTAAAACTGACAGGTCCCTAACTCTATGACGTTATGATTTGACGAACTGGCAACACCTCTTGACCCTTCGCCCTCTTTAAGATCTTGGCGCCCCAAATCAACCAATTGCTCTTAGTAGGGGTACGGGTCAGGGCCCCGGAATCAACATGGGACAGGTAAGCCAAAAAACTCATCTAATAATATGTAAAACACTTCTGTTTTGAGACATATTATTACGATGAGTTGCTTTCCTTAACTCCAATGTTGATGTATTAAACAGTGCATCAAATCCAGACTGGCACAGACAGTGGACGGAGGTACAATGGCAATAACTTTTTGCCCATAGAGTAAGGACCGAACAGTTATGCGTGAAAATCCCGATCCCGAACGAATGAATGTTTACAGACCCAGTAACCGATCCAAGAGCAAAAATGGGCGCTAGCTATTTGTTCCTGACTGTGAACGTCCCGAAGATAGATTGAGGAGAAAGTGTTTCGCAGTCTGCAAGAAGAAAGAAACGCTGGTGACACGATGTCCTTCAGCGAAAACGCCACGTGCGAAAGCAGGGTTGAGCTCGCAACCGGCCATGTAGAATGAGCAGTCACATGACCGCCTTCTGACAACGCGTTCGCATTTTAAATCACAGAGACGATCCATCGTGCCAGAGGAGTGGCCTTCGCTGCCCGCGTCTTATGCGGAAGACGCGAAAAGTCAGAAAAAGCTGACCCGTGACTCCCCCAATTGGGCTTGTGTGTTCTTTGCAGATAGTAGCGCAACGCGCGCACTGGACACGATCCTCCCTGACAGACGATCCCATGCTGATCTCAGGGAGAAAAGAAGATCGGGTGGCGGTTGGTAATAAAGGATGGGCGTTCATTCTGGCCAGGAAAAACAGGTTAAATCAGGGTTGCGCAAGTCCGCGCCAGAACCAAGTCCACACGCAGACAATGCGTGAAGTTCTGAGCAGCGGCGCCCGGAAGCCATGGATATAAGAAACAGGCGTCTTCAGAAGAGATCTCTCTCAAAGTCGCGTGCTTCATCGGCTAGAATGGCGGCTTTGAATAAATTCAATACCAAATCAGATCCCACGAAGGAACCAATCCTGCGAACAGGAGGCGAGTATTGTAACATCCCATCCAGGAGTGGACGTATCGCGTCATTGTCTTTAAGACGAGTTACCTCCGGAGAGCCTTCATGAATCGCCGGACTGAATTGCGGACCGATAATTCCGGACGGTAGCAGCCTCTAATCCAGAATCAAATCTGTCCGTGAGGAAGTCCGCAATGGCCGCTATAGGGGCGCGAGTGGGAGAGATACTTCTCTCACTGCACAATCGGTAGTAGGAACCAGACCCCAGAGTAAACTTTGGTTGACGTTCCTTCTACCACGGGCGCACAGCATTTTGCAGACCTCGTCGAAAATCCGCCCTTTTCAAAGCGTCTCTGACAGCGGCCACACGTCAACGACAGGTGTTCGAGGAGTGGTTGGACTGTCTCCCCCGCCTGGCAACCGGATTAGATCCCGGTATATGAGGAGAAGCCGTGGGCCGACCTACCAGCAGGTCTTACCATCGCCGAAACCACAGATGTTTCGGCCAGAACCGGCGCGACTAGAAGGATGTCGCACCGTGTCGTTCGATCTTTTCCGATGACTTGATGAAGATTCGATTCGGCGGGAAAGCGTAGTGCTGTCATGCCCTCCCAGCTTATCGACAGGGCGTCTATCGCAAACGCTCCGTCGCCCGTCGGCGGAGCAATAAACCGGAAAAGATGCCGGTTGACGCTCCAGGCAAACAGGTCGATTGACGGATTGAAAACAGTCTGTGAAACACCGTCTGAACTACCTGAGGAGACAGAAGACCATTCTGACGGTACCACGTTCCGCGACCTTGCCCGTGAGAGGATGTCCGCTAGGATGTTCGAAGTCCCGGCGATATGGATCGCTTTGAGCAGAATACTCCGGCTGCGACACAACGCGATAAGTTTGGGGTTGCTTGTTGAAAGACAAAAAGCGAGGGGACGCGTTCCGGCCCTGTCTGCTGTTGACATAGGCCACGACCGTGGAGTTGTCCAACTGGAATATGACCCTGCAGCCCATCAACTGTTGTTCAAACCTCTGAAGAGCATGGAACACCGCCCAGAGCTCGAGCATGTTGAGGTGACATGTCGCTTCACTCGGAGACCACTCGCTGAAGACCACCCGAAGTCTCCCAAGTGAGCCCCCCAGCCCTCCTTCGAAGCGTCCGTCGTAAAGACGTGCACTGAAGGATGAGCCAGAAACTCCATCCCCACCTCGAGGGGGGGCAGGTGCTTCCACCAAGCGAGTTGTTCCCTATTGTGCTGAGTCATCGGAACAGAGGGAGACAGAGAATGACGACTTGGCCTGTAATGTGCTAGAAGATGGAGTTGTTTCGCTCGCATATGAAAACGGCAATACGGAACTAGGTCCACTAGGCTGGCCATTAACCCACCACCTGAGCCATGCCGTGCCGGCGCGATGAACAATCGCTCAGAAGCGTGGGACACAATGCAGGTGTTCAACACCCGCTCTGGAGTGAAGGAAAGGCCACAGCCCGCGGACCAGATCCAACTTCGCACCCAGAGGAACAGAGGAGTTTGAGAAGGAACAAGTTGGACTTCTTGTGGTTGACAATAAGCCCAGACGGACACCGTGTCGATCACCAACGCAGTATCCCGGACAGTAGAATCTCGAGAAGCCGAATGAATCAGCCAATCGTCGAGTACATATGATGTTCACTCCCCGTCGTCGGAGGTACGCTCCACAGCTTGAACGACGGGGTAAAAAACCCGGAGGGAGCCGCGAAGGCGACGGGCAGGCACTCTGAAAACGGTATTTGCCTGCCCCTGCACCCGAAAACGGAGCCATTGCGATCGGAAAGAGCTATGGGAACGTGCAGGGAATATAAGCGTCCTTCAAGTCGAGGAAGTTGCCCAAGCCCCTTGATAGGACACTGAGAGACAGAGGCTATGTGTCTCCATACGAAATCTCTTCGGGCCGCCGAATAAACTTGTTCAGCGGTTTGAGAATTCAGTATTTGGACGCCAATTCTACGTCTTCTTCAGTGCGAGAAAGAAACTCGAACAGAAGACCCCCTTGAAAGGGGGATAAAACAGGGATTATTGCACTCTTTCCTCAAGGGCTCTCACCTCAGGCAGAAGGACCGTTCCTATGAAACCGGACACAGTGGTCGCACTGTGTCCTGCGGATGGATGGGAGAGATGGGGGAAGAGCTGTGAGTTCTAGTCGGTACCCCGACGAAAAAACAAAAAAAACGCTCTGGAACTCACCCTGAACTGTTCTTCAAGCGGCCATTTTCTCCTGTCAAAGGCATATAAGGTGTCAAAGGTCATATGTAAGTGCTTCGTACCATTCGTGCATATGAGGGTAGTTTGAAATTAACATTTTTCATCCGATTGCATAACGTCCAGAATCGGTCCAAATTTGAAATTATGGCCGAGATGGTGTATGATATTATGCTGAAACCATCGTTAATGACCATTTTCTCTTACGTTCATGTAGTTTTGCCCCTTCAAAGTCGACGAAGCTCAGCCTCCATTCAGAACACCCCTGCACATTAATAGTTCATCCATTTCCATCTCTGATACACATTACACTTGCTCACCCATCTTCTATAGTATCTGTGCTAGGTAGGACACACAGCGAATGTTATGTTTTGGTAACAAAGCTGTTTTCTTAATTATGCTTGATCTCTCTGCTGCCTTTGATACCATCGATCATGACACCCTACTCAACCGTCTGGAGCACGGCTTTGGTATCAAAGGCACAGCCCTTAAATGGTTTCATTCTTACATAACTGACCGTTATTTTAGAGTTTCAGTAGGTGTTTTAATGTCTAAAAAATATGGCTTAGATTGTGGTGTGCCGCAGGGGTCGATCATTGGCCCCAGAGCATTTACCAAATATTCTCAACATATTTCCAATATAATTCGTTATCATGGGCTAAGTTATCACATGTATGCAGATGATGTTCAGATTTACTTGTCTTTTAACCCCACTACTTACTTGTACTTGTACTTACTTGGTACTTGGCTGGTTTCCTCCTTAAACATCCACCAGGGATCTTGGCTAGGAGGTCACGGGGAGGTTGAAACTACATTTTAGTCTGCGTGGTCATAAGATTTTGGTAGCTGTCACGGAAGGTCTTTGCAGTCTTACAGTCAATAATTTGTTGAGGCAAGCTATTCCAGATCTTTATAGTACGGGGGAAAAAGAGTTCTGGTAGGCAGTAGATGTAACATGTGGGATGACGAATTGGTTGTTGTTCCCTCTCCTGGATCTTTTTGTTTTTAAGTGGAGGTGATCTGAAGCATCGACATCAATATCTTGTTGATTATTTTGTAAAGTTGAGTTACTTGGTGGTTTTCCCTTCTGTCAATTAGACGCTCCCAACACTTGTTCTGTCATAATCCCTCTGAACAAAACGTACAGCTCGATGTTGAACTCTTTCTATGGCTGACTGGTGACCTAGCTGATGACTGGATTCCATGCTGCCACGCCATATTCCAAATGTGGCCGTACAAGAGTGAGATAAAGCCTCTCCTTGACGTTTTTGGAGCACATGTAGAAATTACGCTTGATAAAGTTTAGAACCCTCATAGCCTTGGTGACGGCATGCTGAGTCTGTTTCTCCCATCCCAAATCATTTTGAATTATAATACCCAGGTAAGTAGACTCGTTTGTAGCTTCCAACTGTTCTCCATTCATCTCATAAGACGGTTTTCCAGGGTCAAGTTTACGGGAAACCCGCATCGTTTTACATTTACTGGCATTAAATCGCATGCCCCAGGTATTAGCCCATCCAATAAGATTATCAAGATCAGTCTGCAGCAACTTTTCATCCTCACTGGAGTTGATTTGGTGGTATATGAGGCAGTCGTCGGCGAATAATCTTGTTACACCACTCACTGCTGTCTGGATGTCATTAATAAATAGCAGAAATAGGTGGCGACCCAACACAGTTCCCTGAGGCACGCCGCTGAGAACTTTATGCCAACTTGAGAATTCACCGTTGACCACTACTCTCTGCAATCGGTTGGTGAGAAATGCAGCGATCCAGTTTTTGATTTTACCCCTGATGCCATAGTAATCAATCTTGTGCAGTAGTCTCTGGTGTGGTACCACATCAAATGCTTTAGAGAAATCTAATATTGCTATGTCAGTAGTGATGTTATTGTTATGATTACAGGCAAGATCATTAAAGGTCAAGATGAGCTGACTCTCACACGAGCGCCCCCTCGGAAAGCATGTTGGTTTTCAGCAAGAATTTTATGTTCGTCAAGATGCTTCATCAGCTGGCTGAATTTTCGGTCAAAACATCAAATGGGTTGTCAATTTCAAACTCATCAGTTGAGAAGAAGGAATCCTCAAAATGAACGATGTCACATTCTGGACAAATCCAGGAAAACTGCCGAAGGTTTTGATAATGTAAGTAAGATGCATTTGATACACCAGAGCACCTGTTGTGGAACCATAAATCGCAGCGATCACACAATAATGCACTGTCATTGTTTTTGACTGCATAACTACAAATCCCGCACGGCCATTTTGGTTTTCTACCTACTTTACGTGGTCCTGGGTTTGTCTCCACATCTCCTGCAAGGAACACTAAACAAACCACAAAGTGTTGTTTACTAAATGAAGTTCCTAATGATAAATTGCGAACCAGTCCTCTTCCCGCTTGAGGTCTTTTAGCACAGAAATATGAGGTAATATACGCCGAGTCATTGCTGACACAATGGTTGAATTCAGTGTACTGCCTCGGTGAATTTTGAAACATGTCAAAATATGGAATTCTCCTACCGTAAAATTGCTGCCTGTCAACATCCTTACTCTCTTCACATTGATGAATGGTCAATTTGAAGCTCCCGATAAGCAACAGGATGAAGCAAGTTGAGTGAAAAACAAACTTTTGTCGTCTACGGTCCATGGCATTGTTGGCAAGTATGGCGGCCATTGCACTACAGCTATGATGTACAAACTCACGAACCCGGCGTAAAAAAACTAAGTTAAAAATCCAGCCACTACTCAGGAGAAAAACACCTAAATCGTGCACACAATGTTCAACAAATCACTAATTATCACAATATTTAATAAAACAAACTAAGATGTGCGAGTAAAAACGCGATATTTATAGATAAAAATTGGTCAAGAACTCAAGATGATAAAAAGACGTCTTCTCCCCGCGAAGGTCATAGGTCATCCAGGTGATGCTGCATGTGCCGTCTTTAAACTGGCATTTTGTGTGGAGGAGCTTCGTGTTTGGCTAATGAACAACATGCTCAAACTCAATGAGGAGGAGCTTCGTGTTTGGCTAATGAACAACATGCTCAAACTCAATGACTCTAAGACTGAGTTTTTTTATTGCAGCTTCTCCATACAATATGACCAGACTCTCTGACATCAAGATTAAGATTGGTTCTGCTGAAATAATACCATCTTCTACGATCAAAAATTTGGGCATTACCTTTGACTCAGCTATGACCATGTCAGATCATGTTACATCTCTGTGCAAATCTGTTAACTTTCTACTGTTGAACTTGGCTAGAATTCGCCGTTTCATCAATCAAGATGCAAGTTCTAATGCTATGCGGGCACTTGTTTTATCAAAGTTAGACTATGGTAATGCACTTCTTTCTGGTTGCAGAAACGCCTACAAAACCGTGCGGCCCGCATAGTTTTCCAAGTTCCACGGTACCATTCAACATATCCCCTTTGTTAGACTCTTTACACTGGTTACCCATTGACAACGTATTCAATTCAAAGTTCTTCTCTACATCTACAAGGCACTGAATGGTCTGTCACCTGTCTATCTTCAAGACTGTATCACCATTTATATTCCATCAAGGGAGGCCTCCGCTCAAGTATGGACAATTCTCGCCTCGTTATCCCACGTAATAGAGGAAGGACGGGTGATAGATCTTTCAGTGTCTATGCCCAACTCTCTGGAATCAATTACCACTTGCTATTAGGTCAGCCCTCACAGCTCAGTCTTTCAAACAAGGTTTAAAGACCTACCTGTACTAATTGTATTTTCTGGTTGTTGTTTTCATGTATCCTTGTCATTATATTTATATGTTCTTTTGTGAAGCGCAATGATCACTTCCTGGAATTGCGCTATATAAGCATCGTTATTATTATTATTATTAATATTATCATCGATCGTACCTGAATTAATGACCCAAACATGGCCATGTGTAGGTCGTGAAATTGTTGCACAAATTGAAGCTTTTCACAACACAGCATTGAAGATTGCACTGCCAAGTAAACCCTTTAGCGCTCCGATGAGATGTAAACGTAGTAGGTGTAAGTGACAAAAACATGTATTTCACATGTCTAATTTCCGTTGTGAATGGCAAGTAGAAGTGCTGGTTACATAATGTTTGCATATTGTTATCCTTGGCCTCCACGAAAAATGAATGTACCCGGCTCGGGCCTTAACAAGACCACCATAATGTCGGCATGTTAACGTCAAGTTCTCGGGCTAACTCTCCCACTTTTTCTGCATCTACACCCCGGGGGTATTTATGCTTTCCTGGTCGTGAACGGACAGTGGCACGTCCGTGACACGAACTAACACTGTGTTTCTTTCTGTTCTGAGGAAGGGGTTGTTTTCATGAATAGTTACATTCTTACCTCTTATATCCAGTCCTTCAGCTAATAGTTTACATGAGGCAGTAAAATCTGTGATGTAAAGCCGCCACAAACCACCTATCTTCTGAACACCTTCTATGTATTCACTGCGAATAACTTTACAAAGCTGTGTGTAGACCTCCTCATTGTGCAGACCTTCCTCGCTCCACTTACTTTGGTCAATGTACCCAACTGCATCCCTGTTCTTGAAAAACAGTACGGGCGGTGGTCTGCGCTGTTGTTGTTTCTGCCGGGCACCTGTGTTGGCATTGTTGCGTACATTGCTATTCAAAGCTCCCGCATAGTTGTCAGTTGTACGACGATTTTCTTCCGCCATTTTCTATTAAATTGCAGATATTTTCCTCGATAAATTTGTCCCAGCGTATTCCAGAATGTTTATATGTCCTTTATTAAGCAATTTATCTTTGGTTTGATAGTTTTATGAAGTAATATTTGAGAAATCTCAAGTTTTTTTTTCGGGAACGATAACGATTACGACCTTGGTCATAGAGCGGCACCATTCAAAATCCCATTATTAATAATGTAACTCTTCCTGTTGTTTTAAAATGTTTTAACCCACTGAATAAAGATATCACCTAAATGTGCTCAACACCGTCAAAGGCCTTTTCAGGACTACCAAAACTATCTGGATACCTGGAACTTCCTTAAAGGAGGAGATCTTTTTGAGGATACAAAAGTTTCTCTAAAAATTGCATTGACCGGGATCGGTTGTAGACCACCTACCGAGAACGTTTTGAAGGTTATTCGGACAAACAAGCACGAAGGAAAACCTATACCTTGTTTTGAACTTGCCTGCTATCCAAAATTCGGTCCATAGGAAACAATTGCTTTGAATTTCTGTGTGCCACGACAGAAAATTGACTAAAATGATAATTCTTGTTATATTAAGAAGACGTCTATCGGCTCTTCACTTTAGAGTGATTTAATACAGTGGTAAGAATTCCAAATGCAAAAAAAACGAGGTTCGAAAACAATTGAGGGCGCTTCTCTCTGGAAAATGTCCTCATGTCTCTTTAGAGTCAGCCGTGTCAGAAGCTGCTGACAGGGGACCACTAAATGTTGCTCTCGAGCCTCTCCCCCACCCCAAAAAAACTAAAAATAAAATAGCAAGGAAAAAAATCACAGCCACAGTGATCGCCTCCCCAAGATTTGTAGGGGTCCAGGTGTTCACATTCATCAAACATGACAATGCAGGGACACATGCCCAGAAAACGTTTTTTCTACCAAAATGCGATGTGCCCAGGGGTTGATATCTTTTCGGGAAGTCAAATCGTTTTGCATCAGCCCCCCCTGTTAACCAAATAGGAAACCGTTCAAAAACACTTGTAACCTCAGGGGGACCTGAAATCCTTTGACCCTTCAAAGGTAGAGGGGCCACCTCCCATGAAAAATCACCCCAATTTTGCTCGTGAAATTTGGTCTTAATGATTGCTGTGGATTTCTGTCAGTATTTTTCACGGATAAAATGGGGGCTCTGATTTTTTGAGATCCAAAAAGGTGGGCCCTGAAAATTCTGAGTTTTTTTTATTACCACCTTACAAGTGTTGGAAAACTCTCTAATTCACACTTTGTACTTGGTTTCCTTAAGGTATAAAAATAATTTCATACAGCGTTTCTAATCGGCGATAGCAGCGTGACCGTCAATTGCACCTAAGATCAGATTTTCAAAATTTCTTTCTTCACTTCTGAGGGGGGAACAATCCCACCTCAGACAACCCCCAGTGAAAGGGCTCGTACCTTGTTTCAATTAGGAACGTTCACAAACATTTGAACGGGGGGCTAGATTTTTTTTTTACCCTCAAAGGTGGGGCCCCGGCCATGAAAAAGTCGCCTGTTTTTTTTTTGCTCGTGAAAATGGGTTCTATATATGTGATTTTCTGTGTGGTTGGCGTACTACTTTTCACTTTTCACGGATAAAAAGAGGGCCCCTGAAAATCTGATTTTTTTTCATCCTCCCCCTTACAAGTTGTTTTAAACACAAAACAACACCTTAACAATTTGTACTGGTTCCCTTGAGGTATAATTCGCATAGCGGGTTTCCACCATGGTTTCCGATAGGCAATAGCAGCGTGACCATCAGGATCAAAACTATGAGTCAAATCGTTAGCCTAAACAGATTTTCGAACTTTCTTCATTTCCGAGGGGGGGAGAGGGGGAAATCCCCTTAGACAATGACCCCTTTAGTTGCACTAAAGCCCGAAATATAGAGGAGGAGCTGGGACCCAGGCCAAACATCAACAAGCGGTTCCGGTCCTCAGAGAGAGCAGGAAGTGTTCTAACAAGCTCTCGACTCAATGTAAAAGTCGATCGATCAATCATGGCACGGCTGGCCACTCTACTACTACACTATGCAAACAAATAGCTTTACTACTTCTATGATTGTATAAACGGACTATATTATGTTCATTCTAATTGTAACAAACGGATCATCAGCTGTGCTGATGCTACATGTTGGAATTGGATTGACCACCAGGGAAGCGAAAGTGGATGTGACGCTATTGCCAAAACAAGTAGTAATTGAGCTTGTGAACTATGATGGCTTCGTTCTCTGATTGAAAGAACTTACGCCTCAGGCAATAGACGAAAAGTTCAAAATGGTGAAACGACTAGACACTATTAGTCGACAGACAAGATAAAAAGTGGGACGGGGACATATTTGACTGAACAATGAAAATGATAGATTGGCCAGCGAACACGAGAAAATAAAGGCCAGAATCAACAGAATTGATGAACAAGTTCAAGCTCAGGATACGGCTGTCTTGAATAATATGCAATATACTAGAAGAAACTGCGTTCTCATCACCGTGTTCCTGAAAGTGAACCTATGAAAGACTCCCGGGAAAAATAATACCAGAGGACACGGACAAGTTGATCTTGGACCCGTGGCTATGAAGTCTAGGTGTAGAGTTTAAAGACATAGGACATTGATCGCACTCCATCGCCTCTCAGAATGAAAAAGGTTTGTGTAAACCCAGGCATTAGTTGCCAAATTTTACTAGATACAACATGAGGGAAAAGATCATTAACGCGCGCAGGAAAATTACAAGGTACGGGTAGTGGCATACACGAACTATTGACTAGACCCAAGCCGGCCATTCTTGACAAAGCCAAGGAACTGTGCGAATACTACTATGTTTTTGGCCGCCTGGACCTGGATGGGAATGTCACACTTCTAGTTGAACTGCACGGGAAAACCAGCAGGTTTACCTGAACTCTGAATGGTACCATTGATGACTTGAACGAACATACAGAGATCAACATAATACATATTATTCTGCTATAATCTGATAAATCCTTGTTTAATAACAGACACACTCCGTTCTCTTGTCCAAAGCTAACTGGTTCTTAACCCATTCGCCATGGTTTAGCTTACTATATCATGCTTGTACGCCCATCACTAAACATGGCTTACCAGTGCCCTTTATCTCATTATATTACTTTGATTGTCCAACTTTATTTTGTTGCATCAAATCCGTAGATCATTACACAGCTTAAGTAACGTAGTTGATAGTAAGTGCTCAGGTCAACTGACCGTAACTGATAGAGCTGTCTGTGTATAGTACTCCTGATTGATCGATTGCTTGATCTGTTCATAGCTTATTGCGGTTTTTTGTGGTCTTACTTTTTTATGTGTATCATTTATTTCAAGCTCAACAGGGGGGTGCATGTATATCATGTTCCAGAGTTGGTAAATGTAAGTCAAGACTGATCTCTTGTAAAAATTGTAAACGCTATATCCATAAAAAAATTACTAATTTAAAACGCCAACAACTTAAGAAACATTTTTTTTTTTTTTTTTACTTAATCCTATTTCATGGTTTGCACGAAGTGTATGAAAATACCAGTACTTGACAACTTATCTGATGTTACTTTGATGTTACAATCCGGGATGATAAAGTAACTGCTAAGTGTGACAATTAACCTCCTTATCAATAATCTGAAACCAGCAGGCCATGGGTGGGCATGATATAATTTTTGCAGAATATTATAAGTTTGATCTTCAATCCCTTAAGGTACCAGAAAGATAATAATAAACTAAGTAAAGAAAATCCGATGATTTTGTAAACCTAAAGCTTCAGTGCATAATGGAGGGTTACGAAAAGAGGGAGAGAGGGGGTGGAATGGGGAGTGTAGTGGAGGAGGGTGGATGAAGAGATAGTGTGGGAGAATAGCGGGTTGGAGGGAAGGGTATAGGAATGAGAGAATGGGGGGGATGGAATGGTAGTGATTACGAGTAGATGTATGGGTACATGGGAGTAGGTGTTGAGGAGATAGATGAACTGGGTTGTTAGTATGGAAAAAGGGGGGGGGACTGGTTTAAGGGTGAACAGCGTTAGGAAGATAATAATGGAAGGAGGGGTAGGAAGTCTAAAAATGCATCTGGTGCTATCTCCTATCAGTTTGTAATAGAATTCAAACCCCGTAAATAATGACCTGATCATAGCTTAATTTTAATATAATAAGTCACTTAACAATTTAGATAATTAAAAGAGTTTAATCAACCGCCACACACATCATAATTTTTTTCTTCCCTTTTATTGGACTTTCTGAAACTCATTTAAAGAGACACCGCAAGGCTGCTTTCACTTACTGGTTACAATTTTATAATACACTAACAGACAGACGCTTGAAAAGGTGGTGTATGCTCTACTATCTAATGAAGTCCAATCCAAAGCACGAAAGGATCTTTGTAATCAACTCCAAACTCGGAATCGTGGCTTTGTTGAAACTGACGAATCATGAAAACTTTAATTGTCGGTGTCTTATATAGAGCGCATACCATATTGGTAACTTCATTAAGGATATGACCCTGTATTTGAGAAAATAACTAGTGAAAATAAAATTGTGTTATATATTAAGTGGATTTCAACATAACTTATTGAAGGAAGACACACACAATCAACTCATGATTACTTAGACCTTTATTTATTCTTATTCCATTTTTTGCCGTGCATCATTTGCCGTGCACTATTATTGCTAATATTCCTAACAATAGATTGATGCTACAAATCAATATATAATAACAGATTTATGATCATTCTTCCAACTTAATAACTACTACACTAGGATTAAAGGAAAGTGTAGTAATCAAACGCATATTTCAAGAGGAATTTGATGATGACAGCAATTAACCGAGCTAGGCAAAGGTTTATCTCGATAAATTAGTCTGATACGTTAGATAATGTTAACGTAAACGATGAACTATGATAGATATATCAAGATATTTTCCGAGTTACTTGATGAATGTATACCACTACAAAAATGTACTATGAACAGAAAAAAGACCCAATTTCCCCATGGATAACAAAGGGAATCTTAACAGTATCAATACAAGAATAAAATGTATAAAGATTAATATAAATGCCCGAGTGAGACAAATTATTACGGTTCAAGACTTTTAGAATAATGTGCATAATCTCTACGCATTCAAACGTCAGTATTATTCCGAAAATCCAACACATGAAATAGTTGCAAAAAACCTGGAAAAACTATAATTATATTATTGGACTAATAAAACACAAATATCCAAAGAATTCAAGAACAGTGCGAACGAAAATAAGTACCGATTCCCTCAAAATGCAATAACTTCAACACGTTTTTTGTTAACATAGTCCTCACTTGGCTTCCCAAATTCGGAATACTGGTAAGGTATATTATGATACTTGAAAAACCCCTCTTTCAGCATAGTATTTATTGACACCAATAGTATAGAATGATTCATTACAATAATAAATTGTTTTCGACAAAAACAAAAGTCCAGGCCACGATAACAAAGCCATTTTTATTATGAAAAAGACTAGCAAGGAATTAGCACACTCATTATACTACTATATTTAACTTATCAATACCAACAGGACTGTTCCCTAAAATCCTTAGATTGCAAAAGTTTACTCATTTAAAAAGATGTCCTGTGAAGTGTACTCAATTATTCGACCATATCAGTATTGCCAGGTTTCTAAAATATTGGAAAGACTTGTTTTTTAACAAGTGTTATGAATCATATATAATAATCATATCTTAAATGACAAGCACTTTGGTTTTCGATCTAACCGTTCACATACATGCGATTTTGAACTAGTGGACAAAGTTGGTAGTGCGTTGAAAAAGGTGAAACTACTGTTGGTATTTTTCTGGACTTGTCAAAGCGTTTGATACTATCAAGCTGTGGATTTTAATTCATAAACCTGAGTACTACGGCTTTAGAGGGATCGTTATGACTGTTTCAAAAGCTACCTTAGGCAATAAAAACAATATGTGATTATTATTCGTGTAAATCAGACCTAAAATGATATACACTGTGGCGTCCCACAAGATCGATATTATGCCCCTTACTATTTATTTATCCGTTAACGACATTGCCAAATGCATCCTCAATATTAAATTCCATAACTTTGCTGATGACACAACCATTCTATATTTCACATAACGATCTATTAACAAATATCCTTAATTAATAACGAGTTAGATGAAATCACAAACTGGTTTAAAGCCAACAACTTGTCTGTCATGCAAGCAAAAGAATTATATGATTATGGGAACTCGACAAAGAACACATGGTATTACTGATTTTACTGTTACTTAGATGGAATAAAGCTTGTCCCGAGTTGAACAAAACAAGTTTTTGTGTGTGTTTGATAGTGAGGAACCTTACATGGAAACACTCATATGATGCGCAGCGAGGGTAATTTCACGAAATATTGGTATGCCCAACAATTGAAAAACTTCCTACCCGAGCGTATTCACGCTCCCCTATTGTACTTTGAATTCTCCCTTATCGAAATTATGGTGTAAATGCTTGGGGAAATGCATGTAAAACCTACTTTGGATAAAATTTCAAACTTCAAAACGTGCCCTGAGACAATATCATAAGTAGGGGTCACTTTCAATGCCATTCTGACCTTTGTTTGCCAATACAAATTGTTAATATATATGATATTTATACCTAGAATTGGGGGTACATTTATGTATAAGCACTACAGCCATATGCTACCAAAGTATTTGATAGCTATTTGAGAAAATTTTCACACATCGGTCAAACATTCTGCCATCAACACGATTTGCCAACAATTATAACTTAACTAAGAATAAAACTACTTTTGCATCAAAACGGTTTGTTCTGCTGGACCTATTCTCTGGAATTCATGTGGATAATAATATTAAATTCGTAAATGCTGTCGGTACACTCCGAATGCAATCAAAAAGTGCCTTAATTTGAATTATGAGTATTTCAATCTTTTTAGATCATTGCTGTGTTTGCTTGTCATGAGTGATTCGTTATGGGTATTGTATAGTTAAGATCTCTGTATGTAACTTTTGATTGATTGTTTTTATTTTTAAGGAATGTCGCGTGTCTGGCCATTGCATCTCCACCATGTTTGTATTGTTTGTTCCGTTTAACTCTGTATAATTTTTTGCTGGAAATAAAGATTTAGGAGACATCGTTTACCCCTCACCACAGAAAAGTTTGGCAGCTTTTTGGTAGTAAGTATGCACCCTCTACATCAATGCTCCCCCCTGCGGGTTCGGGGTTTAAGATTGGCCCGATGTTTTTCCCTTCATGTCGTAAGAGGCGACTAAAGGGGCCCCCTGCGGGTTCGGGGTGAAGAATTGATCCGCTTTGTTTCCCTGCATGTCGTAAGAGGCGACTAAATGGGACATCGCGTCCAATTGAACCTGACTGCTTGCTCCATCATGAAATTGGTTGAACTTTGTATAGCAGTGAAACCGTTTTATATCATCTGAGATTGTTTTTTTTTTTTAATTTAGTAATTGATAAATTGTGTGTGTTTTTTGTTTTTTATTGTTAGATTATGATCATCCTGTCCATTTAATTTTCTTTGTTTTATAAGCTTCAACATAAGCCATGGTTTTTTTTATAATCATGGGGTTTAAGCGTGATCCCCTAACAGAACTTTTTGGTATGGGATGTGTTTTTGTATTTATTGTTTAAACTCCCCTGCGGGTCGGGGTTAAGATTGGCCCGATGTGGTTCCCTGCAGTCGGTAAAAGGCGCCTAAAAGGGACAACTTTGTTTGCCGTGAGTTTCGACTCGTGTCGGAGGAGTAGAGGATCCTGCATTTGAGGTGAAGCTGTGTTGCGGTGCAGTGGAATCAACACCCTGCTTTCGGCCTCAAATTCTCCAAGACGAGAGGTTGTTTAGTCCTGGATTCAATCAACCGGCTGGTGGCATCTTGCCTCTAAAGACTCATTATGCTAATGTTTGTTTATTGGAGACATAATGGGTTACTTATGTACCCTTGTTACGTAATTGCTTCTTGGGCCTTTAGCAGGCGGCATGCTACAGGTCAATTGAGGAGGCGCCTTTTTTTTTTTTTTTTTTTTTTTTAAGTTTCTTGAGTATATCTCTGGGGGATCCTTGGCATAATGAGTGGATGATTTGCCACTTACATGTATTGTGTCCCCTGTGGGCTCCGTGGTGGGGTGGGGAGCTCTGGAGATGAACTCAATACGTTTCATTATGAAATTCTCAACAACAACCCTTGACCAAAAATTTCTGTAAACTTAAAAGAGATTGTGATCCGGGTCCTGTAGTTGATGATTATTCGCCTCACTTTTTAGTGATTGAAGGCATTGATGATAACCACCCTATCAAAACTTCCCCTTTTGCTGTAAGCAAGGGTATTGAAGGCATTGATGGCAATGTGAGAAATATTAAGAAACTGAGGTCTGGGGATATTTTGTGGAGGTTGACCGGAATAAATTCAGACGGATAACCTCAAAATGACTACCATGCTTGCCCACGTTCCAGTTAGAGTTACTCCTCATAGAACTCTTTAACTCCTAAGAAGGGGTGTAATTAATATCATGATATCAGAATTGTTCTGATGATGAATTTTGAGTGGGTTGCATCTCACAATGTCACCATATTCTAGAATTATGATACAAGAGATGGTAAAAAAAACCTCCCCCCCCTCCCCCCCCCCCTCACCCCCCCCCCCCTCAGTACGGGTACGTTTAAACTTACCTTCAATGCGCTAACTTTACCCAAGTCAGTAAAAGGTGGGGTTACCTCAGGTGCAAGTAGAGATGCCATCCCTAGCCCTACAAGATGTTTTAAATGTCAACGTTTTACCACTTTACGACGTATGTAGAGGTCAGGAAGTTTTGTGAAAAGTGTGCAAAGCGGCCACAATGAAGCCAATGTAAGAACCTGCTAATGGTGTGAATTGCCGTGGTAACACTCGGCAAATTCTAGATACTGTCCTAAATGGGTAGAATAAAAGAAATCCAAAAAATCAAAGTGACAGTTAACATACTTATTAAAAGGCCAGAGATACTCTTCGTACTCAGTTACCGATCACAAGATTAGCGATGTTTGTGAAAAGTGGCAAAAAATCAATTTCTTCTAAGACATCATTTTCCCAAACAGATCGTGTTTGGCCTAATGATTTTTCCCATCCTCAACCGTATTAAAATTGTAAGCAAAAGACCAGTTATAAGATATTGCAACTAATATGACTTTGCCTAGTATCTCATAGTCTTCCTAGATATTCCGTTAAGAAACAATCATGTTCATCTAAAGGTGATCAGACTGTTCAGGCATCTACTAAACTCCGAAGTAGATCTGTAGAAAAGAAAGAACACAAAAATAAAACTGGAGGAACTGATAAAGGTCAACCTAGCTCTCACAAGCAAAGAAAACTAGGTAATCCAATCAATTAAACTGCCTAAATCTGACTCGTCAAAGAAATCAGGTAATCCTAAACATTCTTAATCATTAAGAATTTCAAAGGGTTCAACGGATCCTATTCATCTTTTAACAAGTTTGAATGGCACTTTTGTCCTGTGATGAGGAGGCATGGACTTTTTTGTCCCTGAACCCCTGAAACAATTAGTGATGGTAGGAAGAGAGGTCCTCTAATTCTGTTAAAGTGACACATTCTAACAAATGTGCAATACTGCAACCTGGAATTGCAGAGGGCTTAGACCAAATTATGAAGAAGTTAAATGCCTTATACCGACCATAACCCATCTATTCTTTGTCTTCAAGAAACGCGTCTTAAAGACAGTGATTCTTAAGAATTTTGTTTTTAAGGGGTACGTTCTTATAACAAAACAGCTGAATCCCCAGTGGATTATAGAGCTATTGGAGGGTCGTCTATACTGATTAATGAGGTGGAGTCCCTCGTTCTGTCATACAACTTAATACCAATTTGGAAGCCGTTTTGCTGTTAAGTTACTCTTCACCGCACAATACTGTTTGTTGGTTTTACATTCATCCTAAATATAAATTAGGTTTAGATGAAATTGATGATTTGATTGGTCAACTTCCTTCGCCCTTCCTTTTGGTAGGGTGACTTCAGCCCATATGAACTTGGGTTTGCAAGGATACCAATCGGTTGGGTGTCATTGTAGATTTCCTTATTTGGAGACATCATATCTTGTATTTTGAATGATGGGTCTAGTACATTCATCCATTCTGCGCCTGGTACTCCATCAGCTATTGATTTATCAATTTGTTTCCCCTACTATTTTTATGGACCTTTGTGGTGATTCCTGATGATCAGTGTGGTAGTGATCCATGTTTCCAATCTTAATAGATATTTATAAGCCAATGCCTGAAGAGCGAGTTCCTAAATGTCAACTTCATAAGGCCAACTGGCCAGAGTTTAATGATAGCTGTTTATCTTTAATTAATAGGCGAGCTTTTGTTAACATTGAAGATCCTCTTTTTTCATTCATTCCACTGTCATTTTGATGATATAGCCAATAAATCAATTCCCAGTCCCGTCTTTCAAAGCCTTATAGTCAACAAAATCCTGGTTTTAATGCTGAATGTAAGTCGCTATTGATTTTCGCAAAAGTGCTTACATGTTGTTAAAAATCGACCACAAAGAACAACTTAAGAAAATATAAAGAGCCCGTGCTAAAGCTCTCGCATTTTAAAAAAAGTAACGGAGTTGCTTGGAGCAATATGTATCCAAGTTAATTCTAGAACTCCTGTTAGAAAGCTGGATAATGGTTAGGAAATAAGTTGGAAACAATTGAATAATACCACTTATTCCATCTAGATAAATCTGATGGTAATAAATGTACAGAAGCTCAGGATATTGCCAATTTATTGGCAGATTAATTTGAACACAATTCTTCAAGCAATCATTATACTCAACATAAATACTGCTGAAAAACATAAATTAGATTTTTCATCCAATGATGCAGAGAGAAGTATAATAGTTCATTTAGCATGTTGGAGCTTAATGACTCTCTAGTAAATGTCATGATATCTGCTACGGACCAGATGAAATCCATTATCAATTTCTTAGAGCATCTCCACAAGAATCCCTTCGGTATGCTTGATATTATTCAATAATATATGGAATTCTGGGATTTTCCAAATGTATGGCGGTGAAGCTACAATATTCCCTGTTCCGAAGCCAGGGCAAGATGCGGACCAAGTCAACATTTATCGTCCAATCTCCCTTACCAGTTGTTTTATGTAAGACATGGAAAGGATGATTTATGCTCGTCTTGTTTGGTTCTTGGAAAGAATGGACTGATATCTAAGTTCAAGTGGTTTCCCGGCCCAGGGCCGTAGTACTATTGACGCAACTTGTTCGTCTTGAATCTTTTAATCGTGGATGGTTTTTTTGTTAGAGGACATCATGTTGTGTCGTAGTCTTTGATCTAGGAAGCCTATGTTACTACTTGGAAATATGGTATTTTTGAGGATTTGCATAATTTAGACTAAGAGGTAAAATGCCTTTGTTTATTAAGAAGTTTTTGACAGATCGTGTTTTTTAGGTTCGTTTGTGAACAGTCGTATCAGAAATTCATATCAAGAGATGGGTGGTCCACAGGGTAGATTCCTCTGTTACTCTATTCTTTTGAAAATTATTAATAGTATTGCCAAAGTGGTCAATGCAGGATGAAGGTCATTGTTTTTGTAGATGATTTCGCTATTTCCTATTCTTCATCAATATGGTTTTCCATAGAAAGACAAATGCAAAATTGGCCTGAACAATTCACATTGGGCCTGATGAAAATGGTTCCGTTTCTCTAAAACTAAACTGTTGGATGCTTTTTGCAACAAAGACGCCTTCACCTTTGACCCAGATTAAAATTGAATGGTTCCCCTAATCCAGTTCGGTTCACAGACTAATTCTTGGGCTTAATATTTGGACAGTAAATTGAACTTCAAAGCTCATCTTGACTATTTGCGGAAGAGATGTCCAAAAGGTCTGAATCTTAAAAGTAGTTTTTAAAAGATTCTGGGGTGCAGATCGCTCAGTTTTGCTTCGCCTTATAATGATGCACTTGTGAGATCCAAAATTGGATTAATGGTTGCATTGTTTATAGTTTCTGCTCGTAAGTCATATTTGAAAACGCTTGAACCTATTCATAATCAAGGTCTTCGACTAAGCTTGGGTTGCTTTTCGTAACTCTCCTATGCAAAGCTTAAATGTCGAAGCTCATGAACCTCCATTACATCTAGATTGGAAAAATTAGCTCTTCAATATGCTCTAAAACTTTAAAGTAATGCTGATATCCCAACACTGAGAGCACCTTTTCGCCTAAATTTACCAACTTCTGTGTATTGTGGTCGTAGTAAACCTAATGCTATTCCATCTTTTTGGAATCCGTATAAAAGAGGGATTTTCACAGATATGTCCTAATGCTGATAACATTGCTTCATTTGATTTTCCTATTAGTCCGCCCTTGGACAAATGTTGACTTTTTTTTTTTTTTTTTTAATTTTTTATATATAGTTTTATAGATTTGATCTTGTTTTTCAAGCTAAATTTGATGATCTTAGGCATAAATATCATCTACATCGGCTCTTTATACAGATGGGTCTAAGTTTTTGGAAAAGGCTGCTGCAGCTGTTTTAATTCGGCGTGATCAATCGTCAGATTAGGTTACCTGATAATGCTTCCTATTTTCACTGCTGAATTGAGGGCACTAAGGTTGGCCTTATAATTAGCTGAAAATTCAAATGAGAGTCATTTCATTATATTTACCGATTCACTAGCCTAGTCTTATGGCTTTGAAAGGCAAGAATGTCGTCATTCCTATATTGCTGAGTTTTTGGAAGTATTCTTCCATTTGTCTCAATTGAATAAATCCGTTTGTTTAGCTTGGATTCCGAGTCACACATTGTATTCAAGGCAATGAAAGGTTTGATGTCTGGCGAAAGAATCCCCTTATATGAATATAACAAACAGTGAGATTCCCTTTACAGATTTTAAGGCTTCGGTTAATAGCTATATCAGAAATAGTGGCAAATGCATGTGGGATTCATCCTAGTCATAAAATGCATGCCTTTTCAACCAACTGTGGAGCATGTTGGTAAGTTTCAGGTTTGATTGGCGAAGGGACGAGATTGTATTAGCCGATGTAAATTGGTCATACTTATAATACCCATAGTCATTTGCTTAGATGTGAGCCAGTCCCTCGTTATTCCTTGTTATTGTGCTCTTTCTGTGAAACATTTCTTTACTTGAGTCGTTGATTATGCGCTTATTCGGAGAAAATATTATAGTGTCCCAGATTTGAAACATTATTCAAGATTTAGGTACCTCTTCAGGTTATAAATTTCCTGAGGGCGATTTGTATAAATCGTTTTAACTTTTTAAAAGTTTTTTATTTTTTTGTCAATTAATACATTGTGATGTTTTAAGGTTTGATTGTTTTTAAACGTATATATGATAAAACGTAAGACACGATATAACACAATTGTGTTGTTGTCCCGTTAAATTTAATAAATCACTCACTCACTCTACTCAAGCACGTTTTGTATACCTCAAATTGTGTATCACTTTTTCATAGGGACATTTTAAGTTTAACACAGGGGTCAATTTTTAAAATACCCCTATCATGTTGAAATTGTATGCCATATTGCCCGTCTAGTCATACGGATTCAAAAATGTATCGTTTGTACTTCTATGACCATGTGCTTGTCCAGTGACTGCCACTCAATACTGAGCAAGTCCTCGCAATGGTCGTTTCAAGAACATTGTTAAGGATCACACTCGCTGTCAAAAAGTGGATCACCAAACTTCGTCGAGCCCCCTGCGGTCACTTTTCTCCATCCTTCTCACTAGCTTACCTCTCTATCAGCCAACTAAAGAGTGGAAAGGCATGGGGCCCTGACAACATACAGCAGAGTTCCTGATCAATGCGGCCCACTATGTCTAGATTGGCTCTCAGGAGTTCTACACCTGTTGCCTTAACCAACCAATCCTTACCCAGATCTGGAGGAGAGTACTCATCCACTCCCCAAACCATCCCCCATCGGTGCATATTGCTGTTGAAGCGACCGACTCCTTTGTCGCACCGGTACTTAAGTGACCCATTCCTGACTTCCTTGCGTGGGAATTTGCTGCCAGGTGGTAGTTCTGTCTAAGGTTTTAATAGAGAGGTGATCTGGTCTTGGAGTATCGACCAGCAGTATTCTACATGTTTGGTAAGATTGGTTGAATGGGGAACTGGAAATTTAGCAGCGTGTCGACAGAAGGTCGGCGAGAGCAGTCTCTTTGTTGTCCAGCAGGGCCTTATGGACAGCTGGGTGTTCGCAAATGTGCAGAATTGAACTGTCATTGTGTGAGCTTTCGATGATGTTTTATCTTTGCCCCTATGTTAGACCTTCTATGTTTAGTTGGAGCAATGCGATGCCATCTGACTTGACCTCTGGTGATGCCTGCCCTAATAAGGGCGCGTGTACCAGACTGGCATCAGATTGTGTCCTATCCGGGCCTGATAAAATACACTGAGATAAAAAAAAAGACACAGTGAATTAAAAAAGACAGTGAATTAAAAGACAACATATGTAGCGTACCTCAGTTGAGTATCATCCCCTGAAAAGATCAGTTTACCGGGGTTCACCACGAGAAGGTTGATAATCTTTAACTCCAGTTTGACTTAGCTATTTCGCCAGATTATTTATGCTCTAGGGCCCTATGCGGCTCATATGGTCCGGGACCATTTCTTCGATAGCTTCTGGAGCATAATTTCGGGCGAAAATTCATAAACGCAGAAAAGAATCGTCCCGGGTGCTACCCCGTTTGTTGGTTGTGGCGGAAGATGAATGGCATTCATACTACTATGCTGTTTTAGTTAAGAGCTACCCGATTTATTTTGTCAGCACTGGGCGATGTAATGTACTTACTGTGGATGTACATGGTCCCTACTGCCGAACCTTGGTCTTTGTTGAACAAGTCTCCGAGTTTTCCGGTCGTTTGCCATCCTCTTTTGAACTTTTTCAGCCATTACGTATACGTTGTCACAAAACCATGTGTGGGTCAGCCAGTATGTTGTACAATCAGGACAATCATCGGTCTGCTAATTTCAAGCAAGAACTATATTATTTTTAAGAACGAAATGCGAGAGATTTCTTGCGAGAGATTCCATTTAAAGATGGCGATTGTGCTGATCGTCCACAGTGCTTGTAATTTATTGTATTATCAAGTGTATTTTGTCCGATGTAGTTAGCATACTCTAGGGAAGAAAACATATCAAATGAGCAATACACTTATCGCGTGCAAATTGTGCTGAATAAGGACTACTAAAAAGGTGCTTCAGATTCAAGAGTTTTTATTTCCATAATATCTACATAAACATAAAAATAACAACAAAACTACCATACAAATGCAACAAAATACTCAGAACAAAAGACAATTATGGCCGAACAGTCAAAAGACCAAATAGGCCAGAGAGGACTGCTCCTTTGTTAACATAATTAAGACAACAAGGCGAACTCGGATTTACGCGATGCGTAAAATATGTCCCCGCCGAATGTCGCGATCACTAACATCTGCAATGTATGAAGTCTACAATACGAATCCCAAAAATGGTTACCTTTGGTAAAATGACTCGAGAAACCTTAAAATTAATCTGGCAAAAATCCCTTAAAATTCACTAAATTTAGTAAAAATATGATAATTTATTCAATTTGGCAACACTATTTTTGAAAAAATCATGTGACCACATTTTAAATTTGGGCCCTGTACGGGGTCTGGAAAGGGGCGAAACACTGAATTTTACACATTGTCACATTTTCCAAGCAATGTAAACAGGCTGGCAACCCAAAAGACTGATCCACGTGCTGCAACCAGAACTAAAAAAACCTTTCAATGAAAACATGGGTACTACATATGTTAATACCTTTGTTGTGGTATACTTTGACTACCCCACCTAGCAATTACACTGATTTTTTGCATTATTATTAGCTCATTTGCATATTAATCTGCCCGAAATACGCCAAAATCTAATCAGGTCAAGAACTCCTCAGCCGTTCTTCAACCAAGTTACATAATTATTACGCCTTACGGAAGTCCAAGATAAAACTTGCACAGCATTGCGGGAAAAATTGCATTAAATTATGCAAAATAGATACCTAATTAGCATATTTACACCCAAAAATCAATAGGTTCGGACTCATCAACCGCATTCTTTACACAAAGTACATCATCGTAGCACATACGGAACTCCCATATAAAAATCCTACATACCTATGGCCAAATGTGACATTTTCTGTGCAATATTGACCTTTTCCCTTGACCTTTTTCCCCTACCCCTGACAGACCCGGGGAAGACCCTGGGAAATTAATTACATGCGGCGTAGGGGTTTCCCCTCTACAATATACCAATTTGGGCTACCTCTAGCTCATCCAGAAAAAAACGATATGCCCAAATGTTCTAGGGTTAACATTTTATCACGGACATACGGACATACATACGGACGGGGACAAAAATAATTCTTATGCTCATCACCATAGAAAGCAACGACAACAGAAAGGACCACTCAGAAGAATGAGCAAGGAGGTGCTACGAGCGCGATCTGATGAGGAACACTCAAGAAACATTACGTTATACACAACACACCACATGCTCCAGATATTCATGTATAATCTGAAAGTAAATACCGTTGGTATTGATTTTTAAAGTGCTTTATAATCGAATTGCGATGTTGATGTCATTATAATTGCATTCCAAATCAGGGCCCGGAAGTTCTTCTAATCGAATGCTCTGAAAAAGCTAATATTTTTAGTTAGTTGATATTAGACGGATTTTGTTTGATAATCATGTATTTAAGATATTGTAATGAAGAATTGTTGAATCCAGCAGGAAAATTTTGTGAGTAACTTATACATAAAACACACAGATTCAAAATTTATACTATCAAAAAACATCGAAAGATGATATTTCACAAATAACGAACCAGTATGGCTTCTATAATGGCGACCCAGATAGTCCAATTTTTGCAATTTGTGTATTTTTTATAAGTATGATTTAATATTATGCCTTCCTCAAAGGAGGAATGCCATTTTTAAGTATGGCGGAAGCAGAGAACAGTACAAGAAGACAATATTCTTTCTTGTTCAATATACTTAAGCTATTCATACACCAATGTTACGTGATCTATCGTTTCATTTCATTTCATTTTATTAAAAACCAACTGCCTTGTGTCCCAAAGGCCAAAATTACACATTATTGCAGTAAAGAACAAACAAGATTATATTATCAGTAAGATCAAGCAAAAATTAAACTCAAAGTATTAAAATTTCAGTATTGACACAATTATAAAATAACCCCACAATACCGTTCATCTCTAAAAAATTATTACTAAAAACATCAAAGATAAACAAAAGAGGGTACACCCACACAAGAATTTAATGCTCTTCAAACAAAAAACAAATAGAAGAGTGATCAAATATTGTGGCGTTCATGGCATAAATAACCCCGACTTGTTGTTAAGTAACCTGATGTATATAGTAGGGTATGGGGCTCTTTGGTACCGTGAGGTCTGAACCTCCGCTGCGAAATTTTGTTCGCATTGCGTAGGGTGCGGCCATGAGCTTCCATCCCTGGATGGAGGAAGAAGATGTGTGCTGTGCGCCTTAGATTGGCAAGCCCTTCGGCAAACCTGCGACAGTGATCTACCCTTCTATCCACCGAAACTCAAGGCCACAAACTGACAGCCGCCGCATAAGAGCATATCGCTGACCTAAATATTCTGCATGCGCCGCCTTTGGAGGTTTTGGGTGGTTGTGTGTTAGGGGATTTGGGTGGTGTGTGTTCTATAGCGTTTGACTGATTACTCGTGATGGAGGAATGCCTACAACCTCAATGTATTCCATGAGGGGTCTAAGGTACACCCTTATATACTGTGAATCAGTTCTCATCACAGAACCCGAATTTCATTCAGGAGCCGATAGCATGTAAGTTTTTGATTTGCCTTTTTATGATTTCCTGGATCTTTGGTTATCCCATCTCAGATCATTTTGTACCCAGATGCCTCGTATTTTTGCTGGTTAACAAAATTGAGGGGAACATCCAAAATACTTAAGTTAGCATGAGTAGGGGGAACCTGCTTGAAGCACATTTGGATGGCCTGACTTTGTTTGGATTCAAGACTAAGCTTTTGGTTTTAGTCCACTCTTTGAACTCATCGAGCGTGTGGCTGAAGCTTGCCTCGATTGAGGCTATGCTATTTTCTCGCAAGTGTCGATCATCCCAAGTACTTCCAACAGCTAATGTTGTTATCCCTTTCTAATTGAACAGCAGCATTTATGATCACCTGAAAACCAATGTGACCTAATTTTGGTATCCTTAGTAGATCACCATTAAGAAGCTTGTAACCGAGAGCGTTTGTTTATACCGAACACATGAACACTGTTGCTTACAAAGTCACACAACCATGGGACAATGGATTCTACGGACTCCCAAGCGGATAAATTTCTCAATGAGAATAGAATGGTCCTAACCATATCAAACCTTTGGAGAAGTCCTGAGAACCACCGTTCCAATGTTGTTGACTTTGTCAGCACCCGGATGCAAATTATGAAGGAGACTGACTAAGTAATGAGAAGTGGAGATTCCCACTTAGACATTTCCAAACTGCCGTTGGTCAATTTGGGGCTGGATGTCATCCAAAACCCAGTTGGTACAAACCCTTCACTTTAGTTTTTGCGAGCAATCGTTAGAGAGACAGGTCTTAATTTGTCAGGTTTGGGCGGTTTGGTTTTTGGTATAGGCCGACATAGCTCTTTTCCATTGGGTGTGGACCACACCTCCAGAAAAGAAGCGTTCAGGTATTAGTTTAAGGGGTGCTGATCTCATATGCCGAACTCCCTTATCAACCGAGGAGAGATCCCATCTGGTCCTGTTGCCTTAGCGGCTTTCACCTTTTTGATTTCATCATACACTTCCCATTGATGTAGTGATGTGGGGGCCCTCATCAGCTGGTAAGTAGGCCTCAAGAGTATGTAAATCCAAGGGTTGAATGTGGGAAGAAACACTCACAAACTGATCATTGATTGACCTTGGCAATGGTTTCATGATCACCATCATCCACACCATGGAAGTGAATCTGACATCTACGTTGGTGTTACCTATCATAACCTTAATCTGTTGGTTCCACTTACGTGGATCTGTCCTTCTGAAGATTACGGACTCTGTTGGCATAATATTGACCTTACCTTGCGAATTTCACGCTTTAGCCTTGTTACGTAACTTCTTGTACTCAATTACATTACCTGAGGTAAACGCTAACTGTCTTTTTTTAACTAGGGAATTTAATTGTTAAAGTGAACCAGGGTTTACTGTTATTATTAATGTTCCCTAACATTGTGATGGGAAGAGAATTGTCTATCGTCATGGTAATGATGACAATATGACATTTCCAAGGTAAATTTTCATGACAAGGCAAGTCCTAAAACCTTTGTTGTTCCAGATTTTAATTGGCCATTTATGAATCCGGTAGCTTCCCCAATTTGATTCTCATCATTAGCATCGTTGCTCACCGATTTTCAAGTTTGGAAGTTTTTATACTGGGTCTTGTTTGTCTTTTTATTCTACATTTTCTTGCTCAGCCAAACATTTGCCCCAATCTCTCTATTCTCTCATTCATTGGCAGTGGCTTTCGCTCAATAGCTTGCTCCAAGACTATCTCAAGCAACTTTTTCAAAGCGGGATTCGTTGACCAGGGGCCCGTTCCCCAAAATCATGTGCGTAACCCTTACGTGTAAACTAAACTCATGCGTAGTCCTACATAACAGACCTATTCATACCAGTTCCGCATGCTTGGACCAAATTGGTCCAATAGGCATGATTGTATGCACGTAGATTTGCGACTGTGTTTCGGGAACGGACCATGTCGTTCTATTATCTGCTTGGATAGAGCTTTTAAGTTCAGGCCTTCTCTTACTTTCCATGCTCAATTCGTTTGCTTTATATACACAATTATAATAATAGTACGTCCATCAAAAGGTTATCAAAGTACATCAGTTCCGCAGTCAGTTATAATAATACATGGACCATGATCATTTTCATACACATGTACGTCCAAAGTATAGTAGACAAGTTAGTACTCCATCATTATAACATAGTACTGACCAGCAATTGTGGTCGCATCAATGGTAGAATCGATACAGATTATATGAGTACACACCAATGCCCTTTACACATGGATAGCAAGGGGGTGAAACCCATTCAAAACCAGTCGTCCGGCTGGGCGCTGACATTTGAGATTGCACGGTAATAATTATTATAGTCGGGTTTTTTATTCCTGTCCGTTCATTAAAAGTTTGGGGCGTGTCGACGATTCTATTCGTTCTGAGAGGCTGTATTACTTTACCCAATCAGTATAATAGAAATTCGAGTCACGACAGAATAAGATAAGGCCATAATTAAAAAAATGTCCTTTCTCACGACAAAAAAATATTCCAAAGATAGGCCAATGAATAAATTCCAAACAAAACTTGAACAAACGCTGCGCATTCGCATAAGAAATGATCCGAATAAGTTAATTATACTCACAGAAGTTCTTTTGCGTCACTAAGAAATAATAGAAAATAACAACGTTAATTATTATTTTGTTTCAGAAATAATATTGGACAGCTTGGTCCATTATTTAGATTTTCTGGTCATATAACAAACTACAATATTTACGTGGCTCATCCTCCTCTTCACCCAGCCCTCGATGTCATGACAACTGATCCGTTCTTTGGAGTGACGTCAAACAAAGGAATCGATAGCGTGTATCACACTTTACGACCATCTATTCAATTGATTCTGGTATGAAGCCTTTACATATTCGATACAAAAAGTTAATGTAAAATGGGTCCGAGAGCTTATATTCGTGAACAAAGTGAGCATTTAGCGTTAGTTTTTGATCTAAAACATCCCCCCTCCAAATGAATTCTTACATCGACAATATGCGTTTACTGACGTGACAGGAATAAAAAAATCAGACTATAGTTTGGTGCTTGTATACACCACATAATGTCAATTCGATACAAACAATCCGCCAAATATCAGTTGTTGGATGGTGGGTGCTATTGGGTGGTTAAATTTTGTCATACCCATGGCACACAAACGAATGAAATGACACATCAGTCGTATTGATTTAAAATAAACGCCTCAATGAATACATCTTTCACTAAGCGCGCATTGCATTATGAGAAAAAAGATATCTGAGCACAATGATCCAGGTACACTATATTACACCTGGCCACCTCTAACACATACATAATTGTATCACTACCGATTAGTGTATATGCAAGCGGCACCCACAGTATGTGGAAGAAGCGGAGGCAGCCATTACTTTCATTGTTGGGCAATCCTGTTTCTTTGTGTCGGCCAAAAATGCGAGGGGACGGTGTAGTTCTAAAGATTACTAACGTTTGCCTCTCTATATTATAACCTCTTTGTGGATAGATGTCAAAGTTAAATGAATTTTGTATACAAGAGAACATATGGTGGGATATTGTGCAACAGACAGGTGTTTGCATGTTCCGCCATATTTTCAAGGTAAAAAAAGCAAACTTCTGATGTTTCACTCGGCGACCATTCAACTTGTGCCCAGCAGCCGTATCCATGTGTAGAGGTCAGTTGGTACACATGGTAAGGCCAGAGTGATTGGACAACACTGACCTCTACACAGGATAGGCGGGCTGACGAACAGTTGAAGGGTCGCCGAGGGTTGAAACATCATGAAGTTGATTTTTGACCTATACAATATGGATGGAAGCACCTTGTAAAACAATTAGAACATCTGTGTGGAATATGTGCCTCCAGCCATTCATTCCTTCCATTCCTTCATTCCATTCATTTTAGTCAGACAATTAGAAATCACATTTGATACAATACTACCAAATTACAGTACATCATGTTATCGGATATTTACTTTAATATAAGAATAATAATATAGTAATATAGTATATAATATGATTTTAAAATGGTATGAGAATATACCATATTACGATTTATTCCGTTGTCGTCTATGGAGCCCGGACTGTGGCTCCCGGCGGACGGTAATTACTTAACACGGTCTAAAGCCGATGTGGGTTTAAACGCGGTCTGCCATGTGATTTTGCTGGGTGGCAAAAGCCAGACTTGTTGGTATAAATGGAAATGTCCCATAATACTTAGAGAGACATAATGGCATGGAAAAAATTGACATTATGAAAAGGACGCTTTTATTCTGACATCACTTCCAAGAGTTTTAAAAAAATATTGGATGTTTACATCGTAAAACAGTAGTAAAAACAGGAGAGTCCGGGAGCGGGGAGGTGCAGTTTGTTTTTGTTACCAATTGCTAGAAAAGAAACAGCAGGTGTGTCAAATCCTGACAGAAATTTACAGTTATCGAGCATGTTTATGACGACACAATTCGTCCACGACTATACCTCGCGACGCGCCGGTACTGTCTCTATCGATGATTCGTACTCCTAACGCTACAGTTATTTTGCCAATACGGATCGGGTACTTGAGCTATTTGCAAAAGTTCTACAGAAGAAGAATTTATCTGGTGTATTTGTTGACTCCAATTCAACCAAGTGAAGTTCTTTAGAGGTCTTCATGAAGAAAAGTACAGGATAGACTATATGGAATACAACAGGCGGAGTTAGTACAAAAAAATCCTGGTATGAGCAAGACCAAAGCCAGATATATAAGATATCCCTCCAATCTCATCTTCCGTTGCCCAACCGCTGAGCTCGATTTGTCAGTCACTGTAATCGTGCGATTAATCAAGTGGTCTTAGACATCACATGTTGGAGGTTACCACGCCCAACAGGTATCCCCTTTAAGGGAGATGGCCCGATTTAAGTCTATAAGTTTTCATCTTGAGTAGAAGTCCTTCAACCCAAAAACCCCATCTGTAAAGTTTCGCGCCGATATTTCAACCCGTTTTAATGTGAGAGCTTAAAACGTGATTTGACAATCCCCATAGAGTACTGTTTGTAAACATTAAAATAACAAAAAGGGCACATATTTTCGCTATAACATCCAAACCAAACCTCATTTAGCCCTAGATTCTTCACAGGTTAATTAGAAAAATAGTAGCTTTCTTCTGATTACCAAAATTTGGACCACTTCGGTAAAATTCTGGGGTTCCCCGTGGGACGGGCTATTGTGCGAACGGCCAGGACCTTTAAATACATTGAGTTATGCTCGAAGAATCCAGCAAGATCCATATGACATCCCCAATGTAATGATGGGCAGGGACATTTGGCGATACATGGTGAGCAGCAGTTTCGGCTGCGGCCGCTAGATAGATAGAGATGACGTACATGAACAAAGGCAGTTTAGCGAGATAGGAGTGTCACATAAAATTATACGGTAAACATTTTAAAAAGTGGTGGTGCATTTTTTTAACAATGATCCAAAAATGTTGGTATATC